>BMAV01022932.1:0-15958 GCA_019973955.1 Trichonephila inaurata madagascariensis
CTAAAGTGCAACTTTTAACCTCCATTGTCCAGTTCACTAGAAACATCTTCGATATCCCTTCACACTTTTTCTGTGTTCTAGTTATAAAATAATGTGTGTTTAATATTACTTGTATGCTTTAAATTATTAAATGTCCTTAAAATCAATTAATTTTAATATAAAATTATTTTCTTAATGTTGAAAATACAGTGTATTCTTCGACATTCTTTTTCTTCTTTTTTTTATATGTGATATATAAAATAAACATATATTAATTTTTAAAAGGTGAGCATAACTATTTTTTATCAATTTATAGTGTTTATGAATGAAAATTTGTTTTATGGGGTTTACTAAGTAAATTAAGTGATGAACCTCTATGTAACGAATTTTCCATAGAACGAACTTTTTTCCGGGATTTAGCGACTTTGTTATATAGAGGTCCGACTGTATATTCATATATATATTTTTATATGAATTCAATCATTTAAAAAAAGTGCGCCTTCCGGGGCCGCTTTAACCATGTGGCGCCCGCGAGCCAAAAAGTTGCCCACTCCTGGTATAGTTGAATTTCTTTTGTGTGCGGAGATTCACTTTGAACCTCACTCCTCGTCGGTGGTGTGAGGACGTAGATGCGGCCCTGAGAGCATTCTGAAAAGGATGTGGAGGAAAGAGGTGCAAGGGGGGGGTGTCTGGAGGCTTCCTGCGCTCCATCTCTCAACTCCATTTGAACGATAGCTTTCGTGTAGGGGAAAACCCTCTCTGTGGTATGTGAAAAAGGACAATGCATATTGTAATAGGAATTTTATTATGGTACAAATTGTGTTTTTCTGTTAAAAAAAAAACTGGTCTAAATATGAACTAATAGAACAGTTAAATTTAGATTATAAATTGTATGGTTTCTTTTGTAGAGTATCTCTTAATCCCAAAATTATGAGGCGAGTCCGAATTTGTTCGGTAGTCTTACTCGATAGTGCTGTACGTATTGCAATACGGGATGGTACAACTGCTGTATTTTAATTTTTACCATTTCTCACTCTGTCCGAGTGTCGTCGTGGTCATTTTCTCTTGAATTGAAGACTGGATCACGGCAGAATCAAAGCAAAGTCGAGAAATAAAGTTGTAATCCAGTTAAATGTAATCTAGGTTACCAAACAGATCTTTAGAATGGACACAAAGATATAATAGACAAATGCTAAAAAGTTTTTTTTTTACAATAAAATTATTATTTTTAGCCAATCGCTCTATCCTCTGTGCTTCACTTATCTGGGGCAACGTAACAAATGCCGCTTTAGCTGATCAGGAACCATATTATTCCGATTGAAAAAATCTCTGAAATAGATATGAATCAATTTAAAGCACAATAATTCTAAAATTGTTGATTCATCACAATAATTCCCCATTAATTTCATTACTCGTAATGAAACTGGAGCCTTTTTTTATACCAAATTGCAGGTTGCAGTAATTACTACAACCTGCTGCCTCTTAATATTTCGCAAGGAGTGTTTTACCCCTTCATATTCATCCTTCCCTCGTTGCTCCTTTACAACGCCAGCGTGTCGCGGGTTGGAATCCTGTTACCACTGAAGACCCACCGTGTAGAGGAGACCGGCTCAAAGTGTCCCGGTGTGGTAGTTTGGAGAGGGGGTGACAGCTCAGGTGTCGTCCTTGTCTCTTGACCGAGTTTCATCAGAGTTACGAGTTCAGTCGCTAATAAAAGTGTTCACTTACATTACTAAAGAAGAATTTATTAAAAATTTAGCGGGAAATTTTATCAATCAAGCAATCAAACATATCAATTTTGCTATCAATTGTTTTTTTAATTGTAGAATGTGAGTAAGAGGCTTGGTCATAGATGAAAAGAAATAGAAATTATCCCATAACTCAGTAAAAATGCATAAAAATAAATATTTGTATGTGTATGTTTGATCCAAAAGTGTTAATATAGTATTAAAATAAAAGCAAAAAAAGGGAGTTTTAATTTTTTTAATCAAAAATTTTCTTTGCCCAATGTTGCTTGGTCTTAGGTTTTTTTGTTCCATTATCAGTATGTTGGGGCCCGGGGGAAATTATTTGGTTAAATGGGCCCCGGTAAAAAAAAAGATGGATTTCCCTGTCTTAATTTAAATTGTTAAAGGGGCACAGTTATCAAAATTAAATTATTTTTAAAAAAATAAATTAAAAATTTAGGAAATTTTTCCCAGTAAATGTATCTAGAAATACATAGTTTTCTTCTCGTTCTCGTGGCTTTTAAAAGTAATCAATTTGCATTTTTGGACTTTTAAATTTTCTTCTTTTTTACATAAATCGATAAATTAAGATATATATATTTTTTTGAAAATCTAAATTTTTATTTTAATTAAAAATTTTAAAATTTTAAAAAGAAAATGGTTTTTTGCTGCCTTTTTTTGCAGCCGGGGAAGGTAGTGACCGCTATAAAAGGTTATTCAAAGCCTGAAGTTTTCCCGGAATTTGTTAATTTTTGGGAATCGTTCTTGTCAAATTAATTTTTCCCTTTTAAATAAATAAAAGGGGCCCCAAAAGGGAAACCCCTAAAAGCGTCTTTTTTTTTTTTTGGGGTTTTTTTTTAGTTCGTTCTAATTGATTTAATCTGCGCTTTGCTCAAAATTTGTCATAAAATAATTGACCCAAAAAGAAAGTGCCCGAATATTTTAAATTTTGAAGATTATTGATTTTTTTCCCGGTGACACTTTTTTTTTTGGGGGCGTATTTCCCAAAATTATTAAAATGTTTTAAAAAATTATAAAGCAAAAGATTCAGGTTTCCCTTTTTTTACTTTAAAGTTGGGGTAATGGTCTCTTCACGTTTTTTTGAAATTAACCCTTTTTTTAATTCTGTTAAAAGTTGTTTTCTTTTCTTATCCCCGCAGTTTTGATATCTACCCGTTTGGGAATCGGGAAGGGCTTTCCCAAATTTTGCCTCTTTTTTCCGGTCCTGTTTCCTCCTTTGTTGTATGGGGAAAAAGTTTTATTTTTTGTACGTCAGTCGGGGGCTCAAAGTAACCCCATAAAAATATAAAGCCCCGCCCATTAAGATTCCTGTAAAATTTTTTCTGTTATAGTGCAAAAACCGATTGTTTTGTAGATTTTTTTCAAAACAGAGAATTTTCTTTTTTTTTGCTTGCCTTAAAAGATTTTTTGAAATTTTTTTGGACCCCGAGACTTTTCCATATTCTTGGGTTTGATTATTTAAATTTTTCAAATATATTTACTTTTTACCTTGGGTTTTTCTGTTCATAATTTTAAAAATTTAAAAAGGAAAATTTTTAGGTTTGCTTATCTCTTTTAAAAAGGTCCAGGATTGTTTTTCCACGAAAACCCCGGACGCCTAAAATTCGAAAATATAAAATTTTGTTTGATTGTAGGACAAAACATAGATAAAATTCTCCCTCTTTTTCGAAGAATGGGTTTCGAAAAACTTTTTTAGGGGGAAAAAATGGGGGACTGATTTTAACGGACGTTGAAAAAAATACGATTTTCTTTGCATGCAGTAAATTAAAAAATACCATCTTGATTTTTTATTATGCTTTTTTTTTTTATTTCCAAAATAAAGTCCGTTTTTTTTATTTTTTTGAAGGGGGAAAACAGTTTTAAAAAAAAGTGATCGTGCTGTTTAAAAGAAACCGAAACAGTGTTGCATTTCATGATAGATGACGACGGAACCCCCCCCGGGTGACCCTCATGGTTTGGGCGGGTAAAATTTATGGCCGCGCCTATCCACCCCAAAAAGGAAAGGGCCCTTGAAGGCAGGGGAAGCAGAGATTGGGTTTCCCCCCTTTTTATTCCCTTTGTGTTTAAACCATTGTTAGGGGGGTCACCTTATGTTGGAGTTTTTGGGATTTTTGGGAAAAGGCGATTTTCTTCCCCAAACACTTGGCGGTGGAACAAAGTAGCGGGAGAAATAACCCTTTGTTTTTTGGCACGTGTTGAAAATGTGAAGGGATCGTTTTTTAAAAACATGGCGCGGGGCCTTTTGCTTTTTTATTTTTTTCCCAGATATAAAAAATGATTCTCAAAGCATTGTGTTCACAAAAAACAGAGCCAGTTTTTATGATTTAAAAAAACCCTTATTTTTCATGTTGGGAAAAGTACTTCATTTTCTTTTTTCCCTACATCATTTTTAAAAATAAGTTTTTCATTTTATAACCGTGAAAAAAAAAGGGCCTCTTTAACGGGTTTTTATTAAAGACATAATAATAAATGAATTTTTATGAAGATTTACATATTTTCTGCTTGAAAATGTGTTTTTGGGCCCAAAAACCCAAAAACCCCACAAAGGGTTTTCCCAGGGGCCGACCCCAAAACCCTTGTTTTTTTTAAAAATTATTTAATTCCCAAGTATATAGTACTAAAAATTTAATTAAAGTAAATTTTTTTTAATTATTAGTTTTATTAATTAATCTAATTATTTTATTCAATAATTTAAGGTTTTTCTTTTTGTTCCCGAATATCGACAAAAATCAAAAAAAAGGGATGATACGGAATAGTGGACTCTTGACCTTGGCCCCCTCCCCTAAAAACTCCTGTTTGCGCTACTGGCCAAAGACTTAAAGCGCTAATGTTAAAAAAAAGGACCCCAAAATTTTGGGAAAATTTTTTTGAAAATATAAAAATATTCCAACACTATTTTAAAAATTTTCCCCCTATTTATTTTGGGTGTTTATAATAATTTTTCATTTGTTTTCGTATTTTCCCGATATAAAAAAGTTTTTCCCCCTTTTTTCTCCTATATTACTTGTTTAAAAAAGCTATTCCTTTACATTTAAAAAAAGGGAAAAATTTAAATTTTCATGGAATATAAAATATTTTGAAATTTAAAAAAAATTTATATTATAAAACAGATGCATGCTACTTTTGTTGGCGTTTCCCCCCCCTGCAGGGGGAAAAAAAGTTTTGTTTTTGGGTTGAGGGGTTTTTGGCCCCCGAGGGGAAAGGTCAGGGAAGAAAAGTCCCTTTGCTTTGGGAAGGGGCCCGAATTTTTTTGGGGTTGGGGGGGATTGGCGCACATGCGTGGTCTCGTGTAAAAAAGAGAAAAGTTCTTGGGGGGGGTTTTTTAGGGACCGTGTTTGGGGTTGATTGGGTTTGGAGAAACGACGGACATTTTTAGTTTGATTTTATTTGATTTCAAAGGGGTAATCAAGAGGGTTTATTTAATCCCCAAAAAAAATTATGTGGGAGTTAATATATGGGAAGTATTTAAGAAAATAATAAAGGGGGTTTAAAACATGGTTTCAAATTTTTTATGAAAAAAGGAACGTTTTTATGTGAAAAATAGCTCCCCGGGTTTTATATACGGGAGATCGTCGTTTATCCGAATCATTTTAACCCCGGGCACCGTTCGGATACGGGGATTTTCCGGGTTATCGAAAATCGAATGTTGGAAATTTTTAATATATAAACCGGGCACTATAAGAAAATTGGAAAAACATTTTTCTCTTTGGAAAAAATGGAAAAAAAAGCCAAAATAGGTTTAAAAATATCTCAATTTTCCTTTTTTTGTGGGAAAAAAAATCACTTATTTTTTCTTTTCCATTTATACCTTCGTTTTTCAATTCAAAATCTCTGATTCCTTTTAAACAGTAGTAGGTAGGACAGCACTCTGGGTTTTTGTTCGTAAAACTCCATATCTGTTCCCAAAAGCAGAAAACGCGTCACCATTTGATGGACCCTTTTTTACTTTCATTGTGGTTATCCCCGTCTTTTCCGGTTTTTATCCCTCGGCAAAGGGGCGGATTCGGCCGGAAGTCCCCAATTTCTCCTCATTTGCATTTGAAACCACAAATCTTCATCATCGCATGGGCCAAGGTTTCCCCATCTTTTTCCGCATTAATTTATATCCCTGGGGTCATTGGGCCCAAAATCGGGAATTTCCCCCCCTGGTTTTGAAATCTTTTTTTCCTTCTAAAATTTTGGGCCCCAATTTATTCCCCAAAATTATTTCCGACGAATTCAAAAATGATTTAAAATTCCGCGCAGATGTTTACCAAATCCCCACAACTGAAATTTCCCAAATATCCCCGACCTTGGGTTTTCCCCTTTTTGGCCCCACACGAAACAAAAGTTACATTGCCTGTTCGAAATATTCCTTTTACAGTACATGTAGTTGACAAAAAAAACTGGTCCCGATTTTGGGCACATCATTGCCCCACGTACATACAGACCCATCTGCAGAAAAATATTTTGGATTGTTTGCCTGGAGATCTTTCGTTCTGTTGCCAAAAAAAAGGGGGTTTTTTGAATCCCGGCCCCGCATTGGTTTCTCTCAAGCTGTAACAGGATATATCAGTTCTAATTTTTGTGGGAACACGTGGGGGACCTTATCCTGGGGGACGTCGAACATGCCCCCTTTTTTTGGGAAACGATTGCACAAATCTTGCTTTTAAATTCTTGCTACTTCAACACTCACTCAGTTCTTAGTTGTTTTTCCCCGGGTTTTTTGTCTCCCCAATAATACTCTAAGACATGGATTCCGGTAGATCACGTTGTCGTGACATTTTCCAGTCACTTACTCTCAAAACAACAGCCGAAAGGTTGAATTTCACCACTGAGACAACGAAAAACAACAGCTTCCGCGAAATTACTATTTTTGCACTTATATCCTCTTTTAATTTGTATACGAAGTTTTCTTCTGTTTTCTGCTACACTTAAGACTGTGAATGTTTTGTTTTACGTCAGTTATAAGGAAAAAAAAATCACACTGCGCAGTATCTTGTGAGAGCTTCTTTTTTTGATATTGGTGGAACAAAACTGGGAAAATGACGTTCCGTTTGTCGTAGAATTCCAGAAGATTTCGATTTTCCCGATCTGTTTATATTTACTTCGCTACGATGTGACTTTGTATGAGTTTTTTCTACTAATTTACTTCTGAAATCTAATTTTTTTTCCTACTCAATTTCTTATACAAACTATATGCGTTTCCAAATGCTGATGTCTATCAAATGAAACAACATTTTAAATAATATCAATCTGCACTCACTTCCAAAAATTCAGCACGGAGAGGAAAATGCTAATTTTCGGAAGCCAATCAGAATTGAAGAGGATGCAATTCGATGCAGAGGTAGAGGGTTTCCAAATATGTTGGGTAACAGCCAATCGTGTTTCATGTCAAGAAATATGTAAAAGGGCAGTCTTATAAGAAGCAAGCTTTATGAAGGGTTACAGAAGTTGATTGTAAGTGCTGATAGAAGGTGTTTAAAACTTTCGTACAATTTGTTTTCAAGACATACGTGTTTCTATGACTTCCAGAAAACGAATGGAAGATTCTCAGCGCTGGCGTGCTGTGAGGCATATTGAAGCAGGACAGTCGATCACAGATGTCGCTCTTTTCTTCGGCGTTCATCATTCTGTAATTTCACGTTTATGGAAACAATTCCAAACAATTCCAGTTGCCCGAAGGCCCGTAGGCGGTCGCCCAAGGGTTACAACCCCCGCGGAAGATCGATACATTGCTATTGTAGCCAAGCGGAATCGCAGAGCGACCTCCACACGTGTGACATCTATGGTTACAGCGTCCATTGGTAAGGCTATATCTGCAGCTACTGTACGCCGAAGATTACTTATGAATGGACTGTATGCCCGGGTACCTCGAGTTTGTGTTCCTCTATCCGTCCAAGGGGCATGATTAAAGTGGTACCGGGAACATGGCAATTAGATTGTGTCTGACTGGGGCAATCTCATGTTTGCTGATAAGTCAAAATTTGTTCTGGAGCCAGATGACAAGCGTATAAGGATATGGCGTAAACAAGGAACACGCAATCAGCCCCAAAACATCACCGGATATCACGCATTCCGAGGCGGAAGCATTATGGTGTGGGCAGGGATTTCATAAGAATACCGCAACGACCTACACATCTTTAAACGGGGTTCTGTGACGGCTGTCCGGTATCGAGATGAAGTCCTAGAACACATTGTGAGATTGTACGCTGCAGCAGTTGGCCCTACTTTTGTTTTCATGGACGATAACGCACGTCCCCATAGAGAGTGAAGGAAATGCGCGTATGGCGTGGTCAGCATATTCGCCCGACCTTAATCCCATTGAAAATCTTTGGGGATGCTCGGCCGTGCTGTATCTTCACGTTTCCCACCCTCCAGCTACCTATTGAGCTGGAAACTGCTCTACAAGAAGAAGTGACGTTGATTCTGCGGTGTTGGACCCAATTGAAAGCATGGTCGTCAGAAGGTCAGTTTTCTTTGGTATTTACAGATGAGGGGGGATCACATACATACCGTTCTTTTTTCATTTTATGCTGCTTATTTTCTGCTCTTTATACATAATTCTGTTTAAGTCTCCAATACATTATCTGGATAACTTATAAAAATTTAATATTGTTGTCATTTCTGTATATAATTATTGATTTTGTTTTATGTATAAATATATATGCTACTTTACTGCCAAATTTTGTGTCAATGAAAGCAGTATTTCTTGATTTTTTTGCATTTTACATCTTCGTCCTTAACTTTTGGAAGTGAGTGTATAATATTAAATTTTGTCAAAATTTACGAAATCACGACGACGGATGGCAGTCAGTCTCACGGGTGCAGAGGGCGATCATTTACATTCGAGTTTGAAATTTGCGGCTGCCTAAAATACGACTCTACGTGAATTATCTCGTTTGTGCACAGTTGGGCCAGTTGAGTGTGATCGAATTAACTCGATCATGCACGTTGAGGGGCTAAATGTAATTTTTTTTTTTTTTGATGATCTTATCTTAGTTGTTTCGAATGAGATATTTGAAAAATTACAATTTTATCACGCAATTAATCTCTTTCGATGGACATTAAATATTCCTGATGCAGGCGTCAGTAGAGATTTAAAAATATCTCCTCCTGACCTATTTGATTGCAAAACAATACCGAAGGCTGTGAATGGCGTTGCACTTCCGGCCATCCTTTAATCTCGGAAATGCACTTCCGACCCGTTTCCCTTTCTCATCAGGAGGACCGCCTACTCAGCTGTCCAATTCTTGCTGTGCTTTATGTTCGCCCGTTGGGAGTCCTCATGCCGCAAAATAAATCAGCACGCTTATTTTAAAACTTTTCTATAGGCTCATTTCTTCATGATTCCGATTCATTGAGTACAGCCGTGTGCTTTTAACGAGGTCGTCATCTTAGTTAGTCTTTTGAGCGATGAATTATGGAAAATAAGTCGGTCTATGAAATGATGAGGTCCGAACTGTAATGACTTCTCTCAGATCTGGGCTATCTATTTATTTCTCACATGAAAATTAGCAAAATAATAAATACAAGGGTACATTCTAATTACAGTTCAATATCACTTTTGAGTCTCTTTATACCTTCCGTTCCTGGATTTACCAGCCAGAGTATCCCCGCTGTACTTCGCGGGCTCGTTCCTAATCAGTTCGAGTCTCTGCACTCTCTCTCCGGTTCTCGATCTTCCAGCTAGGAGACCGCTGTACTCTCGCGGGCTCACCATCTCTTCCTATCGCCTGGCGGGACGTCCGGAAATGCTCCCCTTCCAAGACATCCAGTCTCCTCTCTTCCGGACTCTCTCGCCCGTTTTATAGCATTTTTCTTTCTCCTCTTCATCCACCGCCTTTCTTTGCCGGCTCCTCAGTCCAACTCTCTGCTGCCGCCTTCCGGTCTCGGCCTCTATTGATGCTCGCACCCTCTGCCGCGCGCCGCATTGTCTCTGCCCCCGCCAGTCCGAAAAGACGCCACGGCGGGGTGTACAGCTGTATGTTCTCCGACGAGACGGCGCCTCCGGAGTTCTGGGAAAATGGGCAATGACATGGCGCCCCTTTTGGACCGCCCGGTCAATTTGGGCAAAAGGCCGAAACTGACCACCCAGCTACTACGAAATTCCTTCCCAGCCATAAAGGGAACTTCGAATTGTCGCAGCTTCGTCGGCACGGGATCTGTTGAAAAATAGGAAGGAGATATGCTTCTGTCACAGCTCCTTCCCTTCGAGTGTCCATTTCATGGGACACTAGGAAGTTCTTCCATCACGCTAATACTGGCAACTCTACGAGCGGTCCTGATGCAGTGACACAACCTCGGCAGAGCACTTAAATTCTAAATATACAGATTACTAAATAACACTGGGTTTCACCATGAGGGTTTTACCCATTTTAACCCATCTCCATTTGCATGTCTGGGAGGCCCAAAGATGATAACAAACACTTTAATCATTTGCATATACACAACAACACAGACACATACATTCACACACACAGAAAAAAGAATAATTTAAAAAGAAACTCGAAAAGTTATCACTCTAATCTATTTTAATCCGTCGGCATTCCCAAATAGAAGTTTCCCACGGCGCTGAATTTCAAAAATTGAACGGTTGTAGACCTTAAGCCCATCTTTTGCAGTCTGGGATTGCTGCCCCCCATTTTGTTTAGGTATTTTAGGGGTTGTGATCGGTTTCTATAATAAACTTCGACCATCAGGTAGTGTTTTTAGCCTCTTGCCGAATATTACCTGCAGCCAACTCTTCTACCGTGCTATAAATTTCTTTCCGCCCTTGGAAATTTTTACTTAGGTATAGAATAGGGTGTTCTCACCGTTTATTTTCTGCGACAAAACTACCCAGCCCCTATATCACTTGCGTCCGTCTGCAAGATAAAATCTTTCGAGAAACTGGGGCAAACAAAATAGGTTTCTGAGACAAGTTTATCCTTTTTCCACTCCTGCGAACGCCTTCGCATCTTTCTTAATCCCACGTAATGCTTTTCTTTTCTAATTTTTCCTTTGAGGGCGTCGGTGAAGGGTGACGCTATCTCGCTGTAGCTCGGGATGTAATGAGCGTAGTATCCTACGATTCCAAAAAGATTCACTTGTGTCTTTAGTAGTGGGGGAGGAAAATCTTTACAGCCTTATTCATATCACTAGGGGACTTACTCCCAGAACCTACGGTGGCGATTCGAGGAATAAAATAACTCCTCCCAGCGAATCTGCATTTCGAAGGTTTTACTTTAAACCGGCTGCTAATTTTAGTCTCCCTAGCACAAGGTCAATATTATGCATCACATGGTCTTTCCACTTTGGGAAAAGATGGCTATGACATCGATGTAGGGAGAGCAAAACGACTTAATCCTTCCATTTGCATAATAAAATTTTCGAGAACCTGGTATGGCAAGAATACGTCTGAAACCACCTAACGGCCAATTCTCAAGTGAACGCATTCTCACTTTAACCTTCGTCCTTAGGTATCCCCGTCAATTTCTCTCGTAAATCAGTGTGAGGGCCCTAATTTTCCTCACTATCACCCATTCGAGAGGCTAAACCTGCTGAGGATTCGTCTTCCCCTTTTCCGCGCAGAGTGCCTTCAAGGCGAGTTTTTAAAATTCCCTGAAACCTTAACCATGAGTCACCCTCGGGTGGCTCAACTGGTTATATTCCAGTGTGACTTCTGCTGGGCACACCTAGTTTTCGAATTCGTCCCCTTCTTCCACAGTGTAAAATTTCTTAGTTTTCCTTCCCTTGTTTGACAGCACGTTCAAACCTAATTTCTGCTTTTTCCCACAATACATTGAGGTCTGGGCACTTTGCTCAAAACTAAAGCCGTAAAACCTTCGTTATTTGGGGCCAGCCACACCTTCCGTCAAACGCCGGATTTCTAGTGTCATGATCTACTTTTTCATCCTTAGTGGGAAGAACTGGATCAGTGTTTTCAATTGAAAACCTGCTCGCTGCGTTTAAAACCTGCATCCCTTCCCCTCTCAACCGAAGCTACCTTACTGGCGCTTCGCGTCACAATCGCATTTATCGTGTACACCCCTTTTCCCTCGATCTACTTAGATCAGCTGTGTTTCCCAACAGTAAGGTTCGCCCGAGGGTTGTTTGTTTTGACTGCTGCCTTCGTGTAAAACTCGCCTCCTTGGTCTAATGCACTTTCTGAGAGTGTAAGCTATGGCATACGTTAACCAATGGGCTTTTTGACCAAAACATACTCTCCCAAATAATTGTTCTCATCCATCCAACTACTGCACACAGATTCATGGTAGGACCCAAGTTATTCTTAAACACCGACGCTCTACAATTCACCTAATTCAACCAACTTTTAAATTCCCCCAAAAAGAGTTCTCTCACTTTCAGAGCCCACTCCCCAAATCCAGAAATACAATTGTTTCAAACATGTCTTTTCATAAGTTTAGGCATAGGTTTTATGTGACCGACTTTACGTTGCAATAATAAATGTACAATGGGTTTTTTTCCCTTCGAATGGTTCTCCCCTTCCCTTTTACCATCTCTAATTTATACCCCTTTATTCCTTTTTCCTTCCTCAATCTTACACATTTTATTTTTTTTCTGTTGCTTTTCGGTCCCATTTCTTCCGACGGTTGAAAAAATGTTCGTGTATCCTCATAGGGTCACAATTTTCGAAACTCCCCGAAGTGGCGTCCTCCACTCTTTTCATTAACCAACGCGTTAATTAACGGCTTACACTTGCTAACCGGTTCTCACCCCCGGCACGGTTTCCCGTCAAATAACAGACATTTGTAGGATTGTTTTTTATCACCTGTATCTAGCATTGAACTCTTTGTCTCTTCCTGGCTTATTTCTGAGTTTAGCTCTCAGTCGTTCTAACTCCACTCCTCTCTCATTTGCTTACGCCTCAAACTCTCGAGCTCTACTAGTCTTTTCCCGTTCTTTTCTTCCTTTTCTCTCCTTTCTTCGCTTTCCTTCCTTTTCATTTTCTTCTTCTTTAAAAACTCCCTCTCCATCAACGCTTAATCGTTTTATATCATTATCCTCTTGTAAAAATTCTATCCTTAATTTCTATTTTTTTAGATCACCGTTGACTTCCACCCCAATTCCCTTGTTTAACAAGTCACCTTTTTCTAATCTTGTCACCCACACAAACAACTAAACAAGAGTACTGGGCTAAATCGGAGAGCTAGCCATGCCTTCAAACAACACAACTTCTATTAGTACAACTAAAATACCCTGGGCAAATCTGGTGCAATAAATGTTACAATAAACAACTAAACAAGAGTGCAGCAATAAATGAAAATCACATTTATACCCAAACTACAACTTATTGGTATTGTTCCAAAAAATTGTAAAGTAACTATGCAAAATTCTAATAAAATAAGTACTTACACTACAACTGTACGCCTCTATCACATCAGTAAAATAAAACACAATTCTATGATTCTGACCCGTACACAAATTTATATAATAGAAAAGCACACTTTCATACTAAAACAACTCTTTAATTCTTGGCAAAACAAAAATTCATTAGCAAGTGAGCACAAAATTCACTTAGATTTCCAAAAATACTAAGCTAACAAATAAATAAATCTCTACTCTGCTCCGAACATAATCTCAAAGAAAAGGACTTACCCTCTAGCACAATGGGTGCTGCGCCTTCACTTTGTCGTTTGAAGCAGTTCTAAGTAGAGCTAATCTCTTCTTCCGTTCGGCGAACTTTTAACTCCACTGGTATAAACAGTCCACACTGACAGGGTAGTTTCTGTATATCGCGCACACACATAAAAGAGTCCTACTCGCCGATTTGAAGATAATCCTATTCACAGGCGTAAATTCCAGCATTTATTCCGATGAATCCCGCAACAAGCAATTAGATATATATATAAATAGTAGTTGTAGCGATTCTTCGTGATCTAGTTGGCCTTATTTATTTCTACAAGATGAAAAATTAGCAAAATAATAAATGTTGTTAAGGGTACATTCTACTCATAATTAATATCTACCTTCTTGAGTCTCTTTTCGGCACTCTTCCAAGTTCTTTGATTTGGTCAGTTAGTAGTATTCACAAATGTTCCAATTCAAAGTTCGAGTCTTCTTTTTTTACATTCTTCCGTTTCTTATCTTTCCCAGTTAGTATCTGCTAAAATTTCGGTGTGCTCACTTATTCTCTTCCCAATGCCTGTGATGCCCAAACTGCCCCTTCCAAGATCCAGAAGTTCTCTCTCCCGGACCTCACCGTTTCGCGCATTTTTCCTCATCCACCGCTCCTTTGTCGGCCTCAGTCCAAATCCCGCTACGCCTTCCGGTCTCGGCTCTATTGATGTCGCACCCCCGCCGCGCCACAAGATTAACTTCGCCCCGCCAGTCCGAAGACGCCACGGCTGGGGTGTACAGCTGTATGTTCTCCGACGAGAATGCGCCTGAGTTCTGGGAAATGGGCACACACGACATGGCGCCCCTTTTGACCGCCCAACACCAAGGTGGCAATAAAACTCGATTCACCCAGCTACGAAATTCCTTCCCAGCCATAAAGGAACTTTCGGAATGTCGCAGCTTCTGTCATAACGGGATCTGTTGAAAATAGGGGAAGCGAGATATGCTTCGTCACAGAACCAACTATCCTTAAATTGGAGGGAGCTGCGTTTTGCCATTGATGGTGCTTTAACACATTAAATCGTTTTTCTTCCTATCGTTTAGAGCAGCGATTCTTTAATTTTCGGACCTTTATGTGAACAGCCCTGGTTTATCGTGAGGCCATTGCAGCCAGGGGTCAAGGTGTAACAGATTTGTAGCCTTTGTGTCATGAGTTCGCGAGCCTAGTGCCGCTGAAGACCCGCCGTGTAGGGGAGCGCTACACGTTAAATCTGTTGACAGCTCAAACGTCCTCCCGTTGGTGTGGTAGTTAGGAAGGGTCCTCGTCACCTGACCATGGCTCAAAATGACGAGGTTTGTCGTTAAAAGCCCTCGTGTAGCTTAACATTGCGACATTGTGGACTCCCCAGATTTTGAACACTTACTTCCTGACTCCCAACATATGGTTGAGTGATTTAAAGGTTCCTCAATAATCCTGCCTCTGCTACTTTGCTGTGTTTCTACTACATACATATTTTGAAAATTTTACGTTGTAGTAATGGTTGTGTAGTTGTACACACAACCAAATTCATATTCATGATCTAAATACAAGTTCTAGTAGTTTTTTAACTGGGAGATGTTTAGTTATCTAGTCTATCTAGGATTGCCAATCTTTCAATTTTTCCGCGAGGCCTTTCAGAGTCTGTAAAAGAGGGAAAATTTAGCAAGAGACCTTCGCGGACCCCCTATAGAAAGACGCCGAGGACCACAGTTTAAGAACTGCTGGCTTAGAGTGGAATTTTATGGATAACTGTATGCGTCGCATCTTTAATAACATTAATCGTAACGTATTTAAACTTTAGAGAAAATCGTCCTTCCCCTATAAAATGAAAAAAAATGTTTCCTTGCATATATTAAATTACATGTATGTCTTCAGTGCCATGTGAAGCGGATGTATCGAGTAAGGGTGTGCTTGCGTGGGAAGAGCGAAAATTAAAAAAAGAAAGTTCATTTTGTCCTCTTCCGCTGGGATGTCCGTTACAGCGAGTGTCAACGAACAAGTCCTGCCGTTTAACAAGGTTAAGTGCGTGCCTCATTCTTTTTTTAAAATTCCGCTTCGACCGAATGGATCACGCGTCTTCCATTGTCTGGGGAAAGTGTTACCACATTGAATCTTCCGAACAGTGTAATAATAAGAATAATGCAGTCGAGCGTTGCGAAAAGATTTGTTCCTCTCGGTATTTTAGGACTCGGAGTGGCTATCAGTTGACCGACAATCGCTTTCTTCCACACAATGGCGATGGGATTATTTTTTCAGACGGAAAACTCTTTGTTTTAACGCTTTGCGACGGCGCGTTTGAATACACCTCCTTTCTTTTATTGTTCCAGGATAGCGTGCTTCTGCGGCCGCTAATTGCTCTTCTTTATTAATCGGCTTTTCAAACACATTTTAAAATTGAGAGCATTTGAAACAATATCTCCTCAGTCGTTGGCGTGTGTCGAATCATTTTAATGTACCTAGAATTTCTGAACGGTAAAAAGAAAAGCAAAAAAAATTAAGAGTTTGGTATTTTATTTACGCTGATAATCATTCTTTGAAAGTCTGCGCCCGACTCACATCTTGGAATCTTAACACGAATTCTTCTTTTATGTGTTTTACTGAGTGATAATAATTTATTACCTGAAGTTATAATTTATTATGTTTTATTTCA
>BMAV01022933.1:19595-34015 GCA_019973955.1 Trichonephila inaurata madagascariensis
TTGGATTTGTTTATTATTGATTTATATTTGTTTAAAAACATTTAAATCCAAAACGTTTTGCAGTTTCATCTAAATTTTCACGAAATGTTCATTTTCGAACTTACGAACGGACTAAAATATTCACACTGGCATAAAAAGAGTTGTATAAAAGCTTATAGATCGTAATTACAGTCACTTTACAACAAATTTCGCTCGCCGTTATACTGCATCTTTGCGCAAAAATTCAACAACACTTACTGTGCTTGCTTACATGTATTCATCACAAACTGTGTTGCCATAAAGTGTAGCAGTACGTAACGAAGTTATCTCTGAATGGGGACGAGGTAGTCAAGGGGGTATTGTCGCGAAGTCGTGGTTAGTGTTGTTTTAGTCAAGTCGTGGGTTTGAGTTCGAGTTCGAAGGAAAAGTTTCCACGTAGAGGAGCTGATGCAAGTAAGATGTGTCCAAGATCAAAGTAAACAAATGAAAATTGACATCATTTTCTGGAATGTATATGTACGAATTTAATTATCCATTGTGCATTAAAGATGTCTATTAAAATAAACTGGGTGGCGCATCAGCCCCTACTGTATTCAACTCAGTTTTCGTGACCTTGGCCTCCGAGGTACATAAGCAGATATTCTGGTCAGGTGGTCAATGTTGAGAAATAAACATCCAGTGCTTATTTCTCAAGTAAGCTAGGTTCTCATTTATCGACCGGTTGAAGAGATGAAAGGCTGAGTCGACTTTACCCAGCCAAAGGGGTTTGAACCCTGATCTGCAGCATGGACGCTATACGCTACTACTCAGCCACTAGGCTTTTCATAAATGCTAATGAACTTAAATAAGCATTTTTTTTGTATCTATATTTTAAGTAATTATACGTCTATTATAGTGTATTATAAGTTTGCACTCCTAAGTGCAACACATGGGATATCAACGAAAGAAAGAGAATATTTCGGAATCATTTTCAAGTGACGGGAAATACACTTGTGCTGGTGCTATACGCTCCAAAATTCGACACTAAAGGGAAAACTGTTATCTTCGACAAATAAGCTCCTTTACAGGATGGCTATTTAGGTGTGTGAAACCTGTATTTATACGAAAACTAAAATAATTACGATGAAATTGGTATTGCATATAATTTACTTTTGCAAATATGTGTATATGAGTTATTTTATCTTCAATGGCGCCTCAGTCCCTGGTGTTTTTTTTTTTTAGGAAGTCTGTTTCCATTTTGCTTTACTTCCTTTCAGTAAATTAATAATTTTTTAAAATAATCTTTTATTTGAGAACTTTTCGACATCCCTCCCCCCCCCCGTTGCGGGGTGTTATAACCGGGGGGGGGGGGGCAGTAAACATATCGAAAAGTTCTCAAATAAAAGATTATTTTAAAAAATTATTAATTTACTGAAAGGAAGTAAAGCAAAATGCATTCTGACATCATAAAAAAATAAAACACACATTTACAATGATGTAATATACTTATAAAGGAATCGGTAATGCTCAATGTATTTGATAATTATTTATCATTACTAAGTTAAGAACAAGTTTAATACTTACTAATGACTCATATGGGCTTGTCATATACAAAATTTAATACTTATCTTGATAACATGTACGGTTTATAGTTAAAGTCGTTTTGTAGCTCAAGCGTGTCTTACATTACTGAATTCAATGCATTGTTATTGTATGGAGGGGGGCGCGATGAAAATTAGGATTGATAACTGGGTCGCAAATGTAGAAAATTTGAGATGCACTGGGGTAGCTAACTCCTGTTCTAGGCAGTCAACCCTCCTGAGGTTGGGTCGATCCTTAGTTCTTGATCTAGTGCGCTTGGCCAAAAATATTTTGGTTCTTTAGAAGATTCAGTCAAGATTCAAGATCAGTCAACCTACCTGAGGTTGGGTTGATCCTTAGCACTTGATCTAGTGGGCTTGGTCAAAAATATTTTGGTTCTTTAGAAGATTCAGTCAAGATTCAAGAAGATTCAAGATCAGTCAACCCACCTAAGATTGGGTCAATCCTTAGTTCTTGATCTAGTGGGCTTGGCCAAAAATATTTTGGTTCTTTAAAAGATTCTTTGTTCATTATAATAATGTGGACAGCTCATTTAATTCTTTGAATTTTTATATATTTGGTAACGTCTAGTTTCTCTCTCTCTCTCCCTGGTGTATGCTTGTTATAGAATGTTTTTTTTTTAAAGCTGATGCGATATGTAGAAACTAACGAAAATAAAAATTGTTTTAAGTTTCGTCACAGCAGAAATGGTCATTAGAATTCTTACACCGATCAGAAAAAGCCAAAATAATCTAAATAAAAAATATATATATATTTTTTATTTTTCTCTTTTACTAAATCTCTTTTCCAAATGTTTACGCATGAGCAATAGTACAATTTTTACTCCGCCGATTCCGCTCAACCAAATCGGTCCTTCGAGAGAAAACTCACCCGAAATACTTCCCAGTTTTTAGAACAAATGAAGAGGAAATAAAAAAAATTGCTTTTACTTTTCCCCAATGAGAAGTCACGTTTCATTTCTTCTCCCAGAAAAGACAGAGAGAGGGAAAAAACAGTAATAACGAAAATTCTGGTACTTGAGATTATCTTTTTTTCCCCTTCACTTGCAGAAAATAGAAAACAAAAATCGCGACTATAAATTCCACAGAAGCACGAAAGCGTGTTTAATACTAAACGAGAGGGTTATTATAGCACCATTATATTTAATAGTTTTTTTAGAGTCCTTATTAATGGAACGAGTGTTTGTGTATATGTGGTGAAGAGGACATTTCTTGAACCGTTAGCGTTGCTATAGTTACTATTCCATAAAAAAAGAGGGAATGTTTAAAAGAATCCAATAAAAAGGTTACCTTCCTTCTGCAAAGGCCTTTTGTTTGGTTTATTTTCAATTTGTTTTTCTTTCCTCCAATTGAAAAAAGGAAACTCTGAACTTGTTGAAGGAATCGTGACTGGATGGGACTTGAAAGAGCTTTTGACGTTGAAGACAGAAAGATTTTGTATAAACTTTGAAAATCATCTCGAGTTTCTTATTCTTTTGACTGATACAATTCCGAGCAAAGACTAAAAATCTCGCAGGAATTTTTCCAGTGCTATATTTTTTTCTCCCTAAAAAGATCAGTTTGTTTTTAAGATTTTTTCAGCACCAAGAAAGTATTGTTTTATTCACACTGTATAAAAATATCACTGCACCACTTTTCCAAATTTTATCGTCGTTATCGCCAATGGTGTTAGATGGGGGTGGTGGGACTAATCCCCCTCTGGTCTAGTGAAACTAGACCAGATCAATGAATCCAGAAATCTGTACAAAGTCTAAGATCAGCATGGGGAAGCTACAGCCTCCTCACAGGAAAACCCCAGGCATTGCAGAATGTGCTGAGGAGAAAAAGGACTGATGTTACATTTGGTGCAAATTGGGAAACTTCTTTTGCCACCTTCAAAATCCATGCACCTCAGGTGACCAGTCGAAAACCGCGAGAATGCCGTTTGATATGATCTGGAACCCTTGAATGATATGGCGGATCCAGAGTTTCTTTGAAAGTACCATGGGTGTACAGGAGGGAATACTTAGGCTCTACATATTAATTCTTTAACCCTGGAGTAGATCTCAGTCGACGTAAGGACCATGTGGACTTCCGGATGCACAGGATCGCTAGTAGCCATGTTCGCAAGGTCGTCGTTCCCGGGCAGACCTATATTAGAAGGGACTCACTATAGAAGGATAGGGTACCGATCTTTAAAGCTGTTGAAAAAGGTGTAGAATACTCCTGCTGGTGCTGTCACCGATAGATGGACAATTCAATAAATGTTGGATGGATGATCGGTTGTCTGTCAGGATCCAAATTTCAGAAAAAGCTTGATCTCTTATGTTGTTAATTAATGAAAGAACACTCATGATAGCTATTAGCTCCGTTCTAAAGACAGATGCGTGGTCAGCATTTCTTCTCTGAAATTTGATGACGCGGCCAGGTAGTTCAATTAAAACTCCACTGCCAGCAGTATTTGTTTCTCCCTTACTGCCATCAGTATAGATCTTGACTGCATACTGTGGAATTCCATCAATCACCTCCAGAGCCAATTGCTTAAGAAGTTCAGGGTAGTCAGACATTTTATTGACATTGGGCATTAAATTAGAATGAACGTGACCGCCAGGAGTCCAAGGACAGGTTTGATGAATGAAGTCAGGTAGTGGTGTACCACATTAAAACTCAGGTTTTGTGCAGGTGCCTGGGAGAAGGGACTATTTCGTTTCAGCCATTCATTATCTTTCCAATGTTTTAAGTATTGAGAGGCTCTATGTTGATCACCATAACTGAGCAGTTTGTTAAAGTATTTGGTCAAACAATAGTTTCTTCTCGTATCTAGAGGCTGAAAGCCACACTCGTATAGAACTAGGTTATTAGGTCAGCTGTTACGAAGGCCTGCGATGATTCTAGTAGCACTCGGCTGCACTAGTTTTTGAAGGTTAGAATCAAAGGCACTAAAGAAATTGGCAGAACCAAACTCCAAAACAAGTCTAGTTAAGGTAATTTTCAGAGTAGAGGCATTACTCTAAATATATTAAAATACATCTCTCCAGAGATGTATTTTAATATATAAAAGCATTTTCTACTTTTATTAACCAAATCCTCTATATGCCGATTGCAAAGATAAGACAAAGGTTGGTCTAAGGTAAAACCTCAATATTTAGGATGTTTTACGTATGGAAGTTTTTGACCCATTTTAAAAACAGTTAGTTGATATTTATATAGATGTCTATTGAAGGTGAAAAAACTGGTCACGGACTTCGTGAGATTAAAGGATAATTTGTGGTTAGTCGAAAGTCACTAACTCTGCTTAGGCACTAGGAAAGATTACTAATGGTGTTTGATGTATACACTATGTGAAAATGAAAATGAAACATCAAGAGAGAGTTATGGCCATAAAATGAAGGGACTCGGCAAAGAGAGACAACAGTGAAAAATAAGTTTATATTTTAAAATAATATTCACATAACACTGAGAAAGAACACAATGGAAATTCAATAGGGTATAGAACCACGGAGTGCGGCGATACATGAGACAGCACGACTAGGTTGAGAATCGATGAGAATACAGATGGTTATCCTAAAGGATGACTCTCTCCAACTCCTGTCAACTATTTACTCTAATTTGTTCGTTGAACTCGATTGTGTCATAACATGCAAAATGAGTTCAATCAAATCCCAGATGTGTTCGATTTGTGAGAAATCAGGGGAGAAAATTGGCCGTGGAAGCATCAGTACACTCTTGCTGATGCGTATAGTGGGAGGTAGATCATTATACTGTGACGGCTCTCGCGTCCTTTCTATAACATAACCTCTGGGTTCTTTGACGGCCAAGATTAATGGCAAATCTTTTCCAACCCAAATCCAAGAAGTGAAATGCAATTGTAAAATGCAAATAAGATAGCTTTTAAAAGAGCAGAAGTTTTAGTAAGCAGGATGGCAATTTAGAGAAAGTTATGTTTAGAAGTGTGAATTGACGGCCTATCAAAAGATTACCAAGATTTCTAGCCATTACTACAAGGTGCATACTATTGCACGCGAGCCCAACAGCCTATCTGAAGGTGTTTGAACCGGTGCGTGGAATTCAAGGTAGGAAGATTGTTTTCCGAATTCGTAATATTATTAGGATTGAGAGTAGGCGGATAATATAATTATTTAGATAAGTGATCCAATTGCGCGATCTGTTTTAGCTACGTGTTTTGGTTTATTCTCACTTAATATAAGTTTGTTCAATATATAAGTAATTTAAGTTAAACTCTTAATAAAGTCATATTAAGAATTCTAAAATGTCTCTTCATTTCGAGAATCCCACACCTCTAACTTACGCTGACCCACAAAGATATGGTCGACAAAGATCGACCATATCACAATACTTTTGGTAAAATGCATTAGGGATTTTCGAAGGAAGAGGAATGTTACTGGCCAGAGCACATCATATACGTATATTTGGACCGTCACAGTGTCTTGAGATAGTGCACGAGCTATACGTACGCGATGGCACTCCGTTAAGCTGCATTCACACCAAGGCGTATTGAGCGTCTAACCAATCATAGACTTCATCTCGCCCGAGATGTAGTCTCTGACTGGCTAGACACGCAACGCTCGACGCTGACAGCCTTGGTGTGAATTCAGCTTTACACTAACCCAATCCCAATTCGTGATGCCTTATTATTAGGAGATGGAAATCCCACAGATGCAGCTGGATTAGACCTATCATCTCATCAATGCTACATTTGCACACTCTGAATATCCTTCTACAAATATAAATATAACTCTTTACTTAAAATAACTCCTTGTGCCATTACTTGACCGGCGTTGCATTATCCTGGAACAACTTCAAACTGAGTCGTCTGTTTTGTCGGGCATTCTTAACGGATAAGATGAGTGCAGATTAAAAGCAACCAATCGACTATCAATGGTTGCAGTTGATATGGAAAAATAAAAGATATCTCCATATACTGCAAAATATATTGCCCTACTGTCATTTCTTGTTGGTTAATGCGTCGATCTACTCGTACAGAGTTCTCTCTGGACGTACTGACACTCTTCAAACTTGTCACATCTTGTTCTAACTATCTTAAAGACAGCCAGTGTGCTAGATGGGTATTGGTTGAGATTCGATGTATGGACCAACTTGTTTTAGCATTCACTGCAATTACACATGCCCTCCGAGACAATAAAAATTTTAAGTGAAAGTAATACTTTTGCCTGCACAATTGTCAAACGGTTATTTCTTAAACTGGTGACCGGCGATGTTTCAATCACAACCTGTTTTCGAATTCTGTCTCTACGACAGACCCATCGAGCAGAGGGCTGATGCACGTTGAAATCTTTTTGTTTCAGGAGCGTGGTTGAGGAAGTAGAGTCTATCATGGAATTCGTCATCTGATTGTAATTCAGAAAAGCGTTGCGTGGGTTTTTACGAGTGCAGAACTTTTTGCACATGGAAAATTTCCCCTTCCCATCTCAGCGTCAGAACTTCCTGGTGTGTTTGTGATTTCTATATTAGTGTAATTAAAATTAATTTTTCAAAATTTCTTTCACATCTTTGCTCCGACAGACGGGTCTGTTTCCCCTCCACTTAGTCCGGCGTTGCACGGTTTTTTTTCGAGATTAGAACTTTTAACCCTTTCCCTCTCGACACTAGTATTTCTGGTTGGGTGCTTTTGCACGATGTCAGTGATTTCTATATTGATGTCTTTAAAATTCCTTTTTGCGACATTTCTTCCACTTCTTTTCTTTGTGAGTCAGGTTTCTTTTTCCACCGTTTATCCCGGCGTTACATAGGCTTTTTTGAGTACAAAAGTATTTTCCCCTCCTTATTTTCCCAGGGATATGGTCTTCTTTCAAATTTCTATTTTCAATTAAAAACTTACAAAAAAAAAATCGAGTTTTACACCCAAAAAGAAAAAAAAACAATGTACAATTTATCATTAAATAAATAATTTAGTCAAGAATAGTAGAAAACAATACTGCTTAGATTTTAGAAAATATTGATTTATATCTACTTTTGTTAAATAATGAATAAAAAATACCTTACCATTAGCTATTGAAACGACTGCTTATGTCTGGATGTTTGATTATTCGATTGAAAATATGTAACTATAAAAAAAATATTGAAATCGTTTGAATTTTAAATATTTATATTTTGTAATAGCTGGTCTTCCTGCGAACAGAAGCCTTCCTTCCTTTCTCATGTAGTCATCTTGAGATTTGGGTTTTTCGTGACAGCATGAAGTTCATAAGATTTTTGAAAAGTTGTTGTATTACTGTTGGGTCTCGGTAAGATTATAATGGACAATATTGATCTTTCCATGTCCTTTTCATTGAGGATAGATACTCATTAAAGTATCTGCATCGTTTCCATTTGGGATTTTCATTTCTGTTCTTCGTTCAATGCTTTTCGAGAAAGGAGATTAAATACGCAAAATTTCTTAATTTTAGACACGAATATATAAAAATTCACTTATATGTTTAAATCAATCTATCATATCATTTTCTAAAGATCAAAAAAAAAAAAAAATCTTTGAAAATGCAAAAAAATTTTCCCAAAATTTAATGTTAAATCCCATTTAAAATCATAATTATAGGAGAAGTACCAAAGAACACATTTTTTATACAGGGAAGAATAAGATTATTTCATATATCAATATGAGTAACACCTTGAAATATGAGTCTCCCATACTAATATTGTGCTTCATCTGAAAACAAAAATGTTCTGAAACTAGACCCTGTTATGCAACCTGTATTTAGTTCAACATTTTAGGTTATTTAGGATCTGACTGAATTAATACAATTCCTATACACTTATATAGGAAGTTTGTCCTTCAAGTCCAGAGACTTATTGATGTCGAATTGCTAGACACATCACTATATATAACTACAGCACAGTAAATACTGGTCTGATATTCTGCATTTGTACTAATAACCCAAAAGAGAAATGCCGGGCTGGTTAAATTTCCGTTTAGAACACCAGATATCCAATTTCATGCCTCCCCCTTTTCAGAACACCCCCTATATTTCCTGTCACTACAACAACGCCACCTAGGAACATTCCGATCCCCGCACTGAATAACAACGTCTTTAGAATCCGCCCGGAATTCGACAGGGACATAGCTCCATGGTGCGGGGGCGGGTGGGGATTGATGACGTCACCACCAAACGAACGATCGATGTACGGGCCGTCTTCCGGATTTTAGGGAAGCGGATAGGGTGGTCTGATGACAACACCGTTCGAAAGGCAATGGATACGGGATCGGGATACGGAAAAGAAAAATACTCTTAATTATGACTGACGGGTGTGATGGAGGTTGCCTTTGCCTTCCTCTTTCTTTGAGGAACGGGGTGATTGGTTTGTATGGGGTTTTCATTTTTTGTTGGCTGTGCTGCGGATGGTTTTCTAACGAGTTTTCAATTAACGAGGGCTGGGAGAATCGATGAGTCTTAATCATTTTTCGATAGCGTTTTTTTCCCCTAGGAAAATATTTGTTTTTAATATGTTATGAATTGCGAGAAATTTTCCATGTTTATGTCTTCGTAATTTCAAATTACGCCAAGTGCTTTCATTCTCGAGAAATTAATCTTAATTTAAGAATTTTGCTTCATTACCTTAGTTGCAATTTTTTTTTTTGTTTGCTAGTTGCGCCGTCACTATCTAAAACCATAAAAATGCTATTTAGATTCATTCTAAACTAATTTATTTTTGTAAAATATCCTCCTTTTACGATATCTGAAGTGTGTGTGTGTGGGGGGGGGGTGGTCAAGTGGTCAATGGTCACGAACTGGTGTCCAGCATTCTTTCTGTCGAGTCGAGGACTCGAGTCCTGGTCTTACTCATCGTAAAAAGAGGTTGAAGCATGCTAAATCTGTCGAGGCTCAAAGTTTCCACGTGGGCGTGGTATGGAAGTTTCAAAAGCGCGAGTCCGCTCAAATATGACACAGACTTGACCGCGGTTCAAAATTACGAGGTCCATCACGAATAATTATTTTGTTACTTCCCAGTGTGATGTAACACTAATTAATCTTTTAATACCTACGGTGGAGAAGAAGTGTCTGCTATTTTAAGATTATCAGCATCAACTACAGCGATATCAACCGAAGTTTATTTACCGAATTCAAACTTCATTAAAGAAAACTTTTTATTTTCAAGCATACTTTTTTACAATTCTTCTTCATAAATAAATATTTCCTGACTGTCACGATGGCAATTAAAACTTCATTAAACCCCAAGCATTTATTTGTTGTCACTTTACTTAGACAAGGCCTAGGAATTATTATCGCGCGTAAATCCACTGGAGTTTATGGTTCTCGTTGCGAGATTGGACCATCACATTGAAAATCATTAATACTCGTTATCCTCCTGATTTTGAGTGACTTAATATATATACTGATGATTCCCTTTTGGACTTAATCCAGGGCACTGGTGCTGACGTTTTATGTAACTTATTTTCGTTTTTTACCTACACCTTGACTCTCATACAACCCACTCTGACAGTGAAGTCCAGGCAATCTATTTAGCGCTTCTGTAGAATTCTGCTCGTCTCTTCCTTCCTGAAAAGGTTGCAATTTTATCGGACTTCCCTCCCTCTTTGACAAATAACCTATAGAATAAAGTTCATGAGTCCAGAGCGGTAGGGAGTTACTGAACAGAATTCAGACAAAGGTTGCTTTCCAGTGGGTGCCATTCCATTGTAGTCTTCAGGGAAATGAAATGGAGACATCTTTTGGTAAAAAGAGGCACGGATATTCTCCAAGGGTCTTCCCCCCGAAGCTCGACCTCTTCACTCTATTTTACTTGAAATTCATAGTATCAGTAAAAAATGCTTTTGTCGACTGTTTATTTAAACGTGTGCTCTGCACTTAGGAGTTTGGACTGTATTGTAAAGAAGTATTGGAGAGCTCGTTGCCTACCGACTTGATGGTTAATGGCTAGGTATTTGATAAATAAATTTAGACTCCAATTTGTATATAATCTGCAGTCGGATTTCTTTTCTGAAGTGATTACAGAGAATATTTTCTTTTCCTTTGGGATTCAGCTATTGTAAATTCCATGCAGTTTGGATTAAAAGTTATTAAATTTATTAGGGAATAGCAATTTTAATGATTATCTAAAAAAAAGAAAATATGATTGCAAATTTTTAATAATGACGATCTTGAAGATAGTAGTATTATAAAATTTTAAAATGTAATACTACTCTTAAACAGATCCTTTGTATTATCTAATTTAAAAAAGGCTCTTCTGCTTATAACATAAAAATAAAGCTCTTTCTTATCCCTGATTGCATGCTTTTTAGAAATGATTTGCGAACGAATTTTTGGCTTCAGTTTTTATCTATCACATACTTAGTAGCTTTTACATTAAATCTTTTAATTATAATAACCTATAAAAGTTAAGACACAACCTGATTTTTGTGTGTAAATGGAAACTGAATGACATAAAATCAATACATTTGGAGTAAATGAGCACTAAATAGTTTTTTATTGAAAATTCGACACAAATTTGAATAAGTTTTACACAAACATATTTTACAACAAAAAGGCACTTTTGGCAGAAAAGTCCATGACTGAAAGAAATAATACATGGTAGTGTTTTATGAGATAAAATGCCGTTTAAACATAACAACAATGGGTACTAATGAGGAATGTGTCCACTCCCAATTTCAGTACTTTGGTGGGATCGACTTTCTTTGCTGCCACTTAAATTCTCAAAAACTGAAATAGGAAGCGATTATCAGACATGGAGTAACCATTGTTCCAGCTGATTTAACGACCTTGGAATATAACTTAAAGCAATAACATGTCTATCAAGGTAGTCTCAAATATGCACTAAATGATTTGGGGGCTTAAGCTTTTCTTTTCAAAATGTGATCTTCAACACAGTTCTCAACAGGAACCGCTTGGTAAATTCAAACCTTACCATTCATTGGAATGAATTCATCACCAGTAAAAGCAGCATATGTTTGGACATAATGATCTAAGACCTCGTCCCAATATATAACACCAGTCAGAGTTCCTCCATGAAATACTTTTAAATCAGTGTGATCACCACTTGGGATGTTTGCGTCTCTGAACCACAATTCCTATACCCCTGTGCGTCTTTCAGCAATTTGAACTTGTCCATTAAATAATTTTCAATAGTGGAATAATGCTGGTTCTTTTTTATATGCAGAAATAAGCATTTGAGACATAATTTAAATTTTAACGGCAGTGTGTTTCTGATGATTTAATATCAGGATATTCTGGAGCACATCAGTTATTGGTGCTTTGATCTTTTGGTGGATGAATTCGATATGTATAATCATGGAAGATCATAGTAAACGTTTTTTTTAATCAAATACATCGGTTTTACATGACTCAAAGAATTATATTAATGTTGTCTTTGGTTGATGCTGAAAGAATTTTGCTTGGAAATTTTCTTGGAAGTAATATATTCTGGCTATTATCAATATCCGATGTTGAACCATTGGGTAGTGCTTGTGAACTCGAAAGCTGATGTTTTGCAAAATTGCTTCATTACTGTAAATCAGCATTTGTCAAATTGTGGGATGTGCCCATTAGGGGGGCGCGAGCATATTGAAAAGTCGAAAACAGATTATTTTTAAAAAAGTATTAATTTTCTGAAAGTAAACAAACAAAATACATTCTAACATAATTAAAAATAAAATTACATTTAAACTGATATAATACGCTTATAAATGTATCAACACTGCACTGTGTATTTTATAATTAATTTAACAATATTAAGTTAAGAACAAGTTTAATTACTGGTGACCCCATGGGCTTGTCATGTATAAAATTATATACAAAAATTAACACTAATATTGATAATTTGCACGGTTTATTATTAATACCATAATTGCTGATTAAAAGTTTCGAGACTCGCTCTGCATTGCCATCGTTTTCTACGTAGGCTCGCGTATGTAATGTATTAGGAAGGGGAGAGAAAAGGAATAAATAAGCAAATTTTCTGAAATAGCAAATCCTTCACAAACACTGTCAAGGTCCTTTTAATACATTCCAAAGCCTTCGGAATAATTCTGTGGATGGCAGTGCACAGAAATGGCAGTCTTCCCGAAGTATGATCATTTTTATGCTCTGCCATCCACAGGATTAATCATACTTCGGGAAGACGTATATATGCGTCCATGACAATTAATGCTTTGGCTGAGAGAGACGTTTATATACGCCGGTGGCAAGAGGCTTAAGTAGTATTTTTTTGTAGCCTTATCGTCAAAGTAGTATAGTATTATTGAATTCAATACATAGTTATTGCATAGGGGGAGGGGATTACGCGGTGAAAATTATGATTGAACATTGGGTCGCAAATATTGAAAGTTTGAGAAGTACTACTGTGAATGCATCTCCCTTATTGAAATGCTGAAACTCGTCATTCATGAGTTGGCCCAACCCAAAATTATAAAATGTCGGTACTGAAAGATATGAGAGAATCAAATTCTTCCCACGGTGAAACTATCATGCTAAAATATTAAACATATATATAAGAATCTAAAAGGTTTTTTAATGTTCAGTTACATTTTGTATTGCAAGAAAAGACTTTAAGCAAAGCCATACCTGATCAATAATTGTCCGAAAACGATATTCGAACGATTCAAAATATCTATAAATAAAATAATAATTTAATTCCTCAAGTAGTAAGCAAATTATAACACTATATAAAATGGGATAAAACTTTTATCCAAATATATTCTCACGAAAATTTATAATGTACACTTTCTTTCTTCACCTTGAATTTCAATCAAAAACAACAGTTTCAGAATTTTTCTGTAAATTGTTACCGAAAACAAAATGGAATCGCAATTCTTTTTAAAAAAGATTTAATGTGTGTTAAAAAAAGAAATCGCTGTCGAAATATACCTTAAGTTTCGGTTCTTTGAAAAAAAAGTCAAGTGTCATGTAATAAAGCATAAAATATTTCTATTAAATCAAAGCTACTGCCATCTGTCGATGGTGATGAAGGGTTTTTTAGAATTACAGTAAAACCTGTTTTTGCGCAGGTAGATGGGGACCACATAAAAAAACCGCACAAAAAATATTCGAAAATATTTCACACAAATTCTTACATATAACAAACAATTTCGACGAAATAAAACGAATTTTTTTAATGCGGTGGAGAGGGGCCGCATAAAAAAGTAGCAGGTAGAAAATACGTTAATTAAGAAATTTATGAGAAAGTACTTGCATAACAAAATAAATAAACTACACATGGACACATTTTAAAAACATTTAGTTTGTCATTGCCTACATGGAGAAGTTTTCAAAATGCACATATATAATTTACTGCTACTCATCGTATTTCAAAGCGCATATCTTCCTGTGATGAATAAATTCAAAATCGGTTTCATCACTTGAAGATACAAATTTAATTGATTTATTTTTTAGCACCATAAAGTAAGAGATAAGTTTTTGTGACGAAGGTCGGTTGGTCAGTTGTTTGTAAATGTCACGATAACCAGATATTCATGATAGTTCTCCTTTTGAAATTTCATACTCCTTCTGGAATTGGTATCTATTTTAAGAAAATTTTTTCCATTTTGTTGGAAAGCTGTATATCTCTGCTTATGTTTCATCCTCTCTCAAGAAATCCAGTTCTTCTTGTCCGTCTTCATATAATCTATCAAATTATTGATAATGCCACTGCGCCATTGAAAGTTTCGTCTTTAATCAAGCACGGGCGATTGGCGCGTTGAGAGAAAGCAACTGAACATGCATTGTCGATAGATTGTTTATAACAAATAAACAGAGCATCTTAAAGTGTATATATGTACATTTTGCAGTGTTGTAACGTACACCCGCGCAGCCCCCACTAGGCGAGGGTGGAGGCAAGACTCTAAGGGACCAAAAGCCTGATTAACGTGAAGTGCGTTTACCCAATTTATAA
>BMAV01022933.1:34115-67770 GCA_019973955.1 Trichonephila inaurata madagascariensis
TCTCATGCCACTTGTACATTGATAGAAAACATTATAAGTGCACCAAAGCCGTTGAAATTCATATACCGTATAAAAACAGATCGCACCAAAATAAAATTACACAGAAAAAATCGTACAAAAATAAAATCGCATAAAATGAATCACACAAAAATAGGTTCTATTGTATTCAATCACACACACATACACAACACAAAAATAAATTTGAAAATATCTTTGGTGAGAATATGCTTACTGCTCATTGGAAACATCAGCGAAACTCCCTAAAAATTTTTGCAGCCAGGAGATCAATGGTGTGGATTTGTATAAGTGTAAAGATTCAAATTTATGTGCAAGATGACGTTTATCAGTTCTCATATAATAAATAATACTTAAACAACTAAGATTATACCGATCGATATAATTCATCCAAAATCATCATGGTTCCAATGCAAGAAATTGTCAATGAATAATTTATTTTGCTTACTGTGAGCTGAAAGTCAGACAGTGAAAAAGGCCTAGGAAATCAGCGAATTATCTGATGAAAAACTGAAAACGTTTTATCTGCTTTAACAAATAGAGACGTATAGCACTTTGCAAATATTATACTGTCTGAGATTTCTTATGTGTTCTACAAAAACAACTTAGTTATTAATGAGATTTCTTATGTGTTGACGTTTTTCTTTGAAAAACAGGACAAACATTAATAAAAATTTTATATAAAAGGCTTTTGGGGGGAATCTTTTATCATATGTATTTTTCCTTAGAAATATAAGTATATGAACTGAAAAGAAAATTATTACACCGAAATTCCGAAATTTTTACATCAATATACATTCTCTTTTTGTATGTTTATTGTTTCGGTACATCATAATCTTGTTCTATTATTGGCCGTTATTATTTGTAACGAATTTTAAGTTGCAAATAATAAGAGTTATGATTAAGTACAGATTTATGAATACATTTGTATATTATAATTCAGTTCTCTCAAGCACAGAAAAACCGCCGTGTACATGGGGCTGATGCACACTAAATCTATTGAAGCTCAATTACTTCCCGTTGGTGTGGTGTGATAGTTAGGAGAGCGGAGTGTCCCATCAGATGCCGTCCTCATCGTTTGACCGAGGTCTGTCGACAATAGCCCTCGTACTGCTTTATAGTGTGTCTTCAATGTACTCACACTCAGTCTCAGTTGTCTCAAATGGTTATTTCTACAAATTTTCTTTTTAAATGAATAATAGGGCTGTGGTAGCCCAGTGGTCAAGATATCGGATCATGGCAAGCATGTCATGAGTTGGAGCCCAATACCACTACAGACTCGCCGTGTAAGAGAGCAATGCACAATAAATCTGTCTCAAACCCCCTCCTGTTGCTGGGATGGGGGTACTGCGGCGACGGGCCGCCTGCTCAGGTGTCGTCCTCATCACTTGACCATGGTTCAAAATGCCGAGGTCCGTCGCCAAAAGGCCTCGTGCAGCTGAACAGTGCGAAGTTAATATTCACTCACTCATTTAAATGAATAATAACTTCATTTACTAAGAATTTTCTTCATATTATTCGTTACGTATCAATAATAATTCTGTTGGATAAATAAATTTACAAATTATTTTACTGATTTTAATAGTAAGGACTTCCATTTGATTCCATAACTCTCCAAATAATGTTAGTGAACTTAAAAATGTTTCTATTTATCTAAATAAGCATTAATATCTAATAATTCCCCATGTTTCATCTGACTAAATTCCTGAAAACTACGGTATTTTTTTATAAACTTTTTCCACTATTCTTTTGGTTTTCAAATTAGTTTTCCTACTGAATTCTGTTGTGTTATAAGCATCTTTTGAATATAAACAATTCCACACACACAGGACTATTGATTTTATTTCCCTTACATTATTTTTTAATTAGTTCGTATTTTAGGTTCAAACTTTAAAGGCATAATACATTCATTGGATTTGTGTTATTTTATATTTTTATTCAATTCCTACTATTAGCTCACACTCTCTGTATATTTATTTATTTATCTTGGTGGAATTTTCAATCGTTAATAAAATACATTTTAAAGCGCTCAACTGAGCTGAAATTTTATATACACGATTATTTTGGATGACAATACAATAATTTAATTATAATTAATGAAAATGAATTGATTAAAACTAATTATTTAAAGAATTACATCTACAGCCACGTTGGCATAATTTTTGGCGACTTAGCGACCCTTTCGGCGATTTGTGTCAAAACTTGAAAAGATTTTTTTCTCCAGTTTTAAAGCATTCAGTTGAACTGAAATTTTATAGACACGATTCTTTTGGATGACAATATGATACTTTAATGATAATTAATAAAAATTAATGACCCCTTAATGTTGTGATTCTGTCATATGTATATACATACTTATATTAATTGTAACTATTTAATAAAAAGCAGCTAAAATAAAATTTTTCTTCGTTGATCTAAGTAAGAATTGGCTTTAAAAATTTTGTTTATATTACTTGTTTTATATATATATATATATATATATATATAGGCATTTACTAATTTTAAGGAAACTATATAGTAAGTCAGATAAAAAAAATCATTTGATATAGGTGTTATTAATTACTAAGTGCACTTCAATTTTTTTTCTTAAATGCAATTAAATTTTATTTTCACTTTTTGATAAACCGTTTAATTATAATTTATTTTATATTTATTAGAAAGGTAAGACAACCAAGTTACAATGTCTACTTGCATGAGCCAAGCTACGTTGCCAAATAAACAGTTCCTTTAAGGAGACACAGTTCGATTCAATGGACAAAAATAGGTCAAAAAAGATATATAATTTTTTTTTTTTGCCTAAATTATTCTATATACTTTTCTATAGCCTCCCAAAATTTGAAAGCTCTAAACTTAAAAAACGCAGAATTATGATAGCTTTTACGTTCGTTTTTTATTCACATCCCTATGGCAAATCAAAACTTTAAACTTACTTATTCAAAAAGATAAAATAAATAGTTTGTCTTCATATAAAATGCTAAGGCTTTTTTTCTATTGTACCTAATACTTTGAATTTTTTTAAGTTGTTATACATCTTTGAATCAAAGCAAAGTAATTTTTCAAAATACCTGAACTTAGAATTTGTGCATTTTTTAAGGAATTTTCCATACGCATTCATAAAAAGAAGAGTTGTACGAATTCTAATCATGTTATCGCAAAACCCATACCAACTTTTGTTAAACATAGTTTGACGTACTTGTAAATCAAATTTAATGCTTGTGCTTAAATTTTTGTAGGATGAGTAGCATTTAAAAATCACTTAACAATTTTTTTTCCTTAAAAAATTAAATGGCTAGCTTTTTAAGAAATTTTGAGCACAAAATCTGTTTTACATAGTATACACACACATAAAAGGCAACCAAAAATTTTTTGAAAATCCTTAAATTAAAAAACTTTTTCGAAAATCGTACCATGTTCCCTTAAAAGTTTTGTTATTTAGTTTCTACTTAAGTTTTCTTCTACGCTCTTGATACAAACGCTTTAATTGATAAACCTTAAGTTAAATATTTCTACAAATTTTGTGTAATGATTGCTTAAAATAGTGTAAATATTTTATATCTGGATGTGTAATACGTTTATATTACCCTTTGTTGTATTTATTTTATGCTAAAATTGTAATAGTCGAAAGCAACGCCACTCCATACGTTATATCAGCGATTCAATGAAAACTTAGTTAAACTTTGGAGATAGTCAAGTTTATAGACAACCATTTTGGGGACCATTTTTGACGAGTTGGTGACCATATGGATGCTACTGGAAATAACTGGAGAAATTTATTAATATCACGATGTATGACGTAAGCGAATCCGTGCAGCCTATAAATAGGTGTCGCTCACTAAAACACAGTCAGTATTGTTTTGACCGTTGAAGAGTTGACTAGAGATCAGTTGCTATGATCGAGCGAAGGCTTGCGAATCATCTTAATCATAACGTATTTACATTTTTGGACACTGATACTTGTGTTTGAGCACCGTAGAATGTGTGAAGGCCTTTTGGGATTTATTTTGAGAATTCCATTGCTATATCCTGTATTTATGAGGATTATTTTTCCAGAACAAATTTTCATTGCTTTTAAAAAAACTGTTTTGTTCCTTGAGACTAACAGCATAAAATCATCCAAACCCGATCTACGTAATAATATATTTTCATTTACTTTCTGGTAAGCCTATCTTTAGAAAATTAATAAGGAAAAAACACTCGCATCGAATGTCAGTTTGTGATTTCATCCCTCCGACCACGTGTTGCTTTCGAAAACGTGCAACTCTCTCAAAAAGAGGATCTTTTTTCCTCCAGAAAAGACACTTCCAACGACCGCTCGCGAATTAATGCCATCTCCTCTTCGGAGAAATCTTGGAACACGAATCTGATCAAAGCAATCATCTGGCCTTCCACGTGACTCGACTGCCGATCACTCTGCTGAATCGTCTGCGCACGTCCTTCCACCCCTGTTGACTTCTTCTCATCTTCCGCATCTTCTCGAACGGAAGAATCATTCAATTAAGCCATCGGTATAATGAAGGAGCCACTGGGCGCTTTAAGTCTTTTTTTATTATTATTGTTATTGCAAAGTGTGGATCTTCTTTCCTTAAAAGAGATCTCTTTTCTATCTTTTTTAATGGTCTTTTTTTGCATTTGACGGAAGGGGGCGCTTTTTGGTAATCGTGCCATGAGATTTGGTGGAAGAGGGAGTAATGTTTCTGAGAAGTCCTTCTTTTGCTTTAGCTTTATTCGTTCGTTAATTGAAAATGGCAGTGTTTTTATACTTTTCTGTAAATATTAGGTAGAGATGTTTTTAAGTTGTAAATTACGTGTTGTTTAAAAGCGGATCTATGGTATCTCTTAACCCGGGAGCACAGTCGCACTCTCGATACTAACGTTAGTGGTCGCGCTGGGGGACGGAGTCACCCCAATACTTATATATATATATGTGTGTGTGTGTGTGTGTGTAATATTTTGAACATGATAAAAATCTTAATTGCAGTGAATAATTTATTTAAGAGAAAGTATACTCACCTACTTTTAAGGACTTTTTAGTTTTTCTTTCATAATTTGTAAAAACATCCGATCAAATCGAACTAAAATATTCCATATGCGTTTGACTTTAATAAAGGGCAGAAATCACAGACACTTTTCGCTAACATTACAGGAAAGATTTTTGCAGGCAAAACTCATATATTATGAAAGTAATTGTAGTTTTATTGCTCTTAGATCAATGAGAAATAGAATATAGAAATTTTTCTTGCTTGTATATTTTTTATGGCTACTGTGTGTCTACACTTGAGCTTTCATGTTGTTGAGCTTTCATGTTGTTGTTGTTTTTATGGAGTTCTTTAGGTAGCATTTGTAAAATCTTCCTTTCGACTCAAACGCGTTTCTTCACCATCACTTTTCTCAAATTTACTTTGTATATCGTGATTGTTATCCATTTTTTAATCATGTTCTTCTCTTAATTGATTAATTTATTTTTCCGATGTTTCAACGTCATCCAACTGAGATGTCTATTACTTTATATATATATATATATATTGCTAATTGACATTTATAAACCATAATAAGTCGTACAACACAGCAATCAAAAGCACTAAGTTGTTTACAGGGAAAAACTGTAGGCTGTTTATAGAAAATATTTTGGAGTAAAAACGGTTGCTCGTGGGGAACTGAATCTCCCCAAATACCTTAAGATTGTAAAAATGTATACCACTCACAAAAAAGAGGGATATATGTGACAAATACCTTTTTGTTCTCATGTAAACTGTGAAATAGAAGGGTACTGACATGGTTATTGGTAAAAAATAAATAGTTTTCCCAGAATTAAAGATTTCGTGTGGCTTACGTGTGACACTGTCTCGCGTAACCGCTCCCGAGTTTAGTTGTAAATCACGTGTTGTTCAGGAGCGAATCTCTCGTATCTTAAAAAGAAAATTCATATTTGTAAGGATAATATTTAAATTTTTCATTGTCATGAGAACCATGAAATGTAATAATAAATGTTTCTTCTAGTTTTAATGGATCTAAATATTCATGACTCTTAGAAGTCTGAATGCCCACCTGTCATCGTCATCGTCTGTTTGAAATGTCAAGGTTCATTAAGGCTTCCGTCCATATTGGCCGGTTTGAATTCGTGAACGAAATGTTAATTCTATATAAATTCTACTTTGTTCCTGTAACCTAGACTGGTATATCGATTTGAAGGCAATCAAGTGCGTACGAAAGGGCAAAAAATAAGGAAGGTTTCTCTAGAATTGTAATTTTTGTCTGTTTTCTGAAAGTATTGTTGCGTAGCTAGAGGATTTCACGCTATCAGTCTTAAAGAGCAAAACAGTTCTTGGAACTATTTTGATTGACTAATGATATCACGGGGCACGCATCGAGTTGGGCGATAACATTACAATATGGTTACCTTTAAATTTTTGGAATATTGCAAATTTTTAGTACTTTTTAATTGATGTTCATAATTAATTTTAATATATATTACGTAATTTATTAATAATATAACATAAAAATTTAATTATTTCTTGTGTATGTAATAACCATATAATATTCGTTATTTATAATGATTGTTTTTTATTTAGATTTATTTATAAATATTAATTTGCTATTCATTTATAATTGTTATTGTTACTCATTTATAATTATTACGTTATATGAGTATTCTTATTTATAATTTATATATTACAATACAATGATATTCTTTTTTATAATTACTATTAAGTTATATTATGTTTATTATTATATACAGCATAATATTATTAGTACATTTTAACTATTATATTATATTATTCATTATTTATTGATTGATCTTCGTTATTCTCAGTCTCTTCCTATATTTTTCCTTCGAAATATGTTTCAAAACAATTTTTAAAAATTATCTTCCTGACGATTTGATCCCGCTAGTCCGCCATCTTGGATTCCATTCTATTGACAATAAGCGCTGCTTGGCGTAGTAAAGGAATCGCGTCAAGCCTCGCTTGACGCCTTGACCCGTGATATCAAACTAGCACCCAGTTCTTAAAGAGCGAGGAAAATTTATTGTGGAAAAACAATTCTTAAAAATACAGGATATAGTAGCTAAATTCGCAAAGTAAGTCTCAGAAGGTCTTCACACCTTTTACAGCGCTTAAATACAGCTATCAGCGTCTGAAAATACAAGTACGTAAAAATTATTTGAAAGCAAGTAATCGCTGTGGACTCTTCTTAAGTCAAAATAATACGATTCCGTTTCAGTTAATGATTCCTATGCATTAACTGCACAGATCTTTCTCGAAAGATTCACTTATGTCATAGATCATGATATTAATAGATTTCTCTAGTAATTTCCAGAAGCATCCATATAATTACCAACTCGCCAAAAATGGTCACCAAGTCACCAGCACACAATGTCACCAAAAATTATTTATTTTCAAGATTTCTATATTCATATATCAGCAAACCCTCTTACTTTAACTTTAATTAGGTTCCGAAGATTCTCTACTTATACATGAAAATATATGGCAATTACTTTCTTTTTTTATCGTAAAGAAAAAGAGAAACCAGTAATTTTTTTTTTTCAACTTATGAAGTTTTTTTTTTCTAATTTAAATCATTTGGAGGTGAAAGAAAGAACTAGCTCTTAGCTATCGGTAACAAAATAAAACACCGAACCAATTTACTTTTTTTAAAGTTTATTTTACGGTTTAAAAAATTATTTTCATTAGATAGTATCTCAATTTATTTATTTCAAATTAGCTTCTGTCGAAAACCAGCTCTCGTTCCCCTACCGAATTGTTAATTCAATGGGCATGTCCTCATGCTAATCTGTCCGCTGTTGAAATCCATAAACAAATACCTGAATGTTTCATAATAGACTCACTCATTTATTATTGCCCTCTGAATGTTTACCAACAACACACAAGTGGGTATTAGTCGCTTCTAATGATTTCGTGGTGAATACAGGTTCGGTTAAATGCTTTCTGTGGTAATGGTTAGGGCGGAGGAAATTGGTTTGTAGATTAATAAGCGGAGCGTGTTGCAATACAACACAATACACATTTCTGTCTAATATTAGAGTAAACCCCTTCATTTTGGAATATATGAGTGTTATGCAAGATGTTCAACCTTTTGCAGAGTTTTAATTGAGACTTGAATTATTCTGTCTGATTGTTCAACATAAAAATATTTTTTTTTATCTTTTTGTTTATTCAAATATTATTGTTACGTAGATTCGTGTTCGAGAATTTTATGATATCCACCTCAAAGAGCAAGACAATTCCTCAGGAGCGATGAAAGTTTATTGTTGAAAAACAATCCTTAGAAATGCGCGTTACACAATAAAATTTGCAAAATAGATCTTAGAAGGTTTTTACACCTTCTACAGCCCTCATATACATCTATTAGTATCTAGAAATACACATACATAATGTATTCTCAGGCTATTGCTAAATCGAAGCAACTCATCAACAGCTCAAGACAATACTCAGTTTCGGCAAGCGACTTCCTATTTATAGGCTTCACGAATCTTTCGAAAAAAGAACCACTTATGTCGTAGATTTCAGCATTAATATTTTCAAGTAATTTCCAGAAACATCTATATGGTCACCAAAATTGATGCCAAATTTGCTCTATCGCCAAGTTTCCATTGAATCGCCATTATATAACGGCTTTTCTCGCAAACATTAAAATTTTAAAACAAAATTCGTGCAACAGAAAATAATATTAAAGCATTACACATCCAGATATAAATTGTTTACACTACTTTCAGCATTCATTACACAAAATTCGTAACAATATTATTTGATTTGTACACATTACCCCATACGCACACATTTTTGTGACCTTGTTACCCGAGGAGTATTGATCTCAAACTCGTGAACGATGTTGTTTTTGTCGACTCTTTGTTTCGAGTACTCATACCACGAAAGACCCATCAAATAGTGAGGTTGATTGATGTTAAAGCTGTGATGGGTTATATAAAGTACTTACGTGGGAGTAGTATGGAAAAGTGGTGAGTGAGGTGGCAGGTCGGATAGTGTCCTCGTTAGTATCACGATTCAAAATTTTTAAATTCGTAACGAACAATCCTTGAGTTGTTTCAAGTCAGTGAGTGAGTGAATATTAAAGTCGCACTGTTCAGCTACACGAAGGCATTTGGTTATGGACCACGTCATTTTGAACCATGATCAAGTGATGTGGACGACACCTGAGCTGGCATTCCCTCTCCTAACTACTATACCACACCAACGAGAGGAATTTTCAGCTCTCGACAGATTTAACGTGCATCGCTTCCCTACCCGGCGGGTCATTAGTGGTACTGGGCTCGAACTCGTGACAAGGCCAGCCACGATCTGATACCTTGACCACTCGGCTACTGCAGCCTTGAATTGTTTCGAAGTGCGACATTAATTAATAACCAATGGAATCGAAACTTACTAAACATCTGAGTAACAGATCTTTAGGTATTCCATTAAGAAGTATCTGCGTCATACCATTCTGTATGATCGCGGTATCCGAAGGCTGATAGTCGTGGACTCATGAACGACGGGGCATGAGTTCATGTCCTGGTGCTACTAAAGATCCAAGGTTCAGAGGGACTGATGCATGTTCGATCTGTCGAGTATCAAAGTCGTCACGTTCATAAGTTGTGGTAGTCTGGAGAGCGGAAACCAGTTCAGTAGAGTCCTCGTCACTTGATCGAGTTTCAAAATTACGAGGTAACTCGCAATAGGTCTTTGTTTCTTTTTGGGTACGACGTTAAATAAAAGAAAATCACACTCAATCTTACCATTCTGTATTCAAGATGGAGACGAGAGATGCCCGGTTACTTACTTATTCGGAATAATCGAGTTCAACCAAATTGTTTCGAGCTGCGTACGAGCCCTACGAGAAGTTACTTTATTTGTATACTAAGCTAAATACATATACAAAATGGTCCCGGATGAGGGAGGTCTGGTTATCCATTGCAGCATGATATAATTGTTTGAAAAAGAAATATTTTAGCTCAATTAATCTGATTTTAATCAACATATAAAAATCTTTAGCCAATAATCAAGAGGAGTTGGAAACTTCTATACCGACATTGTTAAATTGGCTGTTTTCGATGTACCTTTTCTCATAACCTGTCATATGTAAATGTTTGAAATTTTTTATACAATTAAAGTACACCTTTCTCATACTGAAATAAGCTCTTAACTAATTTTGAATTTTCTCATAATTTATAAAAATTTCTTATCAAACATAGTGAAATTTGACCCATTTTTCACATAAAAAAAGTTGTAAAAAATAAATTTTTAAGTTTTTTTTTACAAAAGGCTCATTTCAGTATATATTAGCCATCAATATAAATATAGCATAAAAAATTTACATGCCTGTGAACAGTAGTTTCTCAGAAAAGGTACATCCAACATCAAAATTTACATTTTCAGATAAATTTGATTTTAATGTATACAGGGAGATTTCTAATCGGCTTGGAAATAGAAATGATAAAAGGCTAAATTTACAATAAAAGATACATGTCTTGGTTGTAACAGAGGTTCAACTTTAAAGCAAAAACGAAGTACTTTGTTTACATTTTTTGCCATTCAAATGGGCGTGGCCCAGTTTCAACGATTACTTAAAAATAGGCTTTAAGGGCTTCTAATTACCGTAGACGTTAAAGTAAGGTAGTTTTAGGTAGGTTGTATTCGATACAATTCGAAAATGTAAAAATCTCAAATTGTTAAAAAAATAAGATTTTAGTTTTCCAACACGCCGTAACACTCTTTTGAAATCCTATTGACTTTCTCTATTGCATGTTTCATATTTTTTCTTTTCCCTTCCAGTTTCCCGGGACGTGCTCCTGCGGTGCGGTCGGGGATGGCGCTAGCGGGTGTGCCATGAACCTGGATGCCGAGAACCGCGTCGTCCTGAACGTGGGGGGGATCCGGCACGAGACCTACAAGACCACTCTGAGGAAGATTCCAGCCACCAGACTGTCCAGGCTGACCGAGGCCCTCGCCAACTACGACCCAGTGCTCAACGAATACTTCTTTGACAGACACCCTGGAGTGTTCGGCCAGATCCTCAACTACTACCGCACGGGCAAACTGCACTACCCCACGGACGTGTGCGGACCCCTGTTCGAAGAGGAACTCGAATTCTGGGGACTGGATTCCAATCAGGTAATCTTATTGAAACTAATTATTTACTATAAGGAAAATTATAATAATTTTCCCAGAAATTTAAATTAAGTTTTATTCGCTATTGAACAAAACAATCTGTGTCAAATTTATTCAAAAATGAATAATAGTTTAAAAAACTAAAAGAGAATTTTTTTTTGTAGATCATTTTTTGTTTGTCGTATTTGTATTAACCATGTGCGTTTTCGCTTTAGGAATGTAACTTAATCTTTTATTCTTTAAATCAGGATTTAGTTGCCAAATCTAGAAATGGAAAATCGTTGATTCAGGTGATCCTAATCAGAACAACGGAATAAAATTATTAAAATTTATGTACTGCTATCGGTCCTTGACAAGTGTACAAATTTCGAATTATTCTGACCTTTTGAAGTAGGCAAAAATCGTCTTCAAAAATTTTGCTACATACAGGTGAAGCTAATAAAAGGGCGTTAATAGAATATTGTGAACATTGCGTCAAGTCAAAAATCATTCATAAGCTCAATGATCCAGTTCTAAGCTTATATTAGGTTGGGGAAATCCATTATTTTTGCATGAAATTCAAGACTTTGTATAACATGCTTCGGATTATCTGATTTGGGTCAAATATAAACCGATTTGTTGTATAATCTGTTGCCATTTTAAAGGTAGCTTGCTAATGCCCCTCTCATAAAAGTCTTGATCCTTATTGGCGAAAAACTCTAGTAATCGATTTTCCCAATCTTCTCTTGATCCCAATTTCTTATCACTCAGGAAAGTTGCAATGCGAGAAATGGGTGGTAATATCTTGGTGTCAGGTCCGGACTTTATGGTGGATGTATTAAAACTTCCCAACCAAGCTCCCAGAGGTTCTGGCGAGTCACTACAGAAGTGTGTAACCTGGCGTTGTCCTGATGGAACTCAACACCTCTTTTGTTGGCCAATTCTGTCTATTTCTGGTCAATCGCTAGCTTCAAACGGTCCAGTTGTTCACAGTAGAGATCTGAATTTAATTTTTGGCCATGCGGAAGCAGCTCCTAATAAATGATTCCTTTCCAGTCCCACCAAATACACAGCAGAACCTTCCTGGCCGTTAGTCCTGGTTTGGCCACCGTTTGAGCTGCTTCGCCGCACTTTGACCACGATCGTTTTCGCACAATATTGTAGTATGTGACCCATTTCTCATCTCCAGTCACCATCCTCTTAAGAAATGGGTCACTTTCATTCCATTTGGCCAAGGCTTCACAGATGGAAATTCGATCCATCATGTTTTTGGGTGTTAATTGGTGTGGCACCCAAACATGTGGAGCTTATTTTTGAATGCAACTTTGCTCAAATGGCTTAAAACTATTTTATGGTCGATCTTTAGCTCCTGGGTGATGCTACGACTACTAACATGCCGGTCAACTTCGATTATTTTTGTGATTTTATCGACATTTTCGAGGACAACCTGCCTGTGCATCTTTAACATCAAAAATACCTGAATGGAATCGACGAAACCAAACTTACATGTAATTAGCTGTTACAGTATCGGCACCATAAACACCATCCGGAACTTCAGCCGCCTGGCTTGCATTTTCACCTTTATCGACGAAAAACTGTAAAATGTACCGAATTTTCTCTTTGTTAACTTCCATTTTTAACACCCTGTAACTCACAACCGAATGAACCAAACAAAAAAAAGCAAAATAATTTTTTTAGTGTGAAATGTCACCTTAACAACGAGCATAAATTTGAAATTGTTTGATCAGTACTTCACGACATATCGACACTACAGCCATCTACCGAAAAAATAATGGATCTCTTTTTCCCCAACCTAATATGATTAATTTCCTGAGCATAAGTACAAGCTATTAAATTAAATAGCTGTAATTAAATGTACACAAAAGAACATTGGGAGATCAAGGAGCCCATGATTCACTCTCTTGTGGCTTCTATTCCTCCACCAGAGGATAACCGCATAGTTACTCTGTCTACCGGCGCCATCTAGCAGTTATGGTATTAACAAATGCAAATATATCGCCATTTGTTTACAACATTTTAAATAGTCTGTATATGTATATTCCGGTGATGAACTTTAAATAGAGAAATTATGTCTGGATACTTTTTGGCAGCATTTGAAACATACCCAAAAGAACTGTTCCTTATGAGAAATAAAATAAACAAACCAATTCATTAATTTACTTATGCCTCATAATGTGAGCGGCGAATAAGCAAGACTTCTCTAACTTCCATAAAGTAAATTTGGATGGGATATTTTTCGGATCTTTTACCTAATCCTCTCTTAAATTGTAATATTTTCTTTATTTATGAGATTTAAATTTGTAAGATAAATATGAATATGTTGATTAGAGATCTTGGATAATGAACATTTTATACAGCTTCGAGAGTCTATTTACACAGTGATAGGTTCTTTCATTCAGAATAATTATACATATTTCCATAATTTCGATGCTTGCTTATTATACAGTCGACAAATTTCGTCAAATCAAAATTCGCTGCCAAATGTCGCGATTTACAGCCAATAGCAGAAACCGTTCCCGTGCACTGTCGAACACAGAAAAAATAATGATTACAGCATTTGCAGACATCTTTAAACTGGTGATGTCTTTTCGTTTTCGAAATGGGTCGAAGACATAATACGTAAATACCTATATTTTATTTTTAGTCAAACAATTAGAATAAGTTGATTAAAATATACAAATTAAACATCTGATATAGAAGAGAGCTTAAAAATATTTTTGGGACAAATTTGTTCTAATAATTATTCAGACATTGCGAGAATGAAGTTTATCAATATTGATGTTCAGTATTCTGTTTAAGAACAGTTATTTTTTCCTTGTTTTTGTTCAGAAAATTGAATTTAATTTTTAAAAGCATTTTAGGTAATGAAATTTTGTTTGAAAGTGCATTAAAATATTGATTAAAAGAAAAGTTTTTAAAGTACACCGAACAGAACAAATTAAATCCACGCTGAATTCCTCGGGCACTCTTCCAATAACCTAGAAAAATTAAATTATCTGAAATTATTTATTAAGTTATTCTTCTCTTCAAAAAAATTTACTTAAAATAAATCATATGTTAAGCCTTGTCAGACAAAATTTATTTACTTTTCTCCTAAAATTAAACCGAAATTATTATATTTCATAAAAAATAATTTATCAAACTTATCTTTCCCAATAGCTTTTTGTTAGTGCTAATTTGGCGAACTCTTGTATCGTTTGTTGGCGAGCTTATCGCCATTTAGCTCAGTTATTTTAATAAAATTAGTTAATGTTGTCGTGAAGTTTTAATTATAATCTTACATTGTTAGCATTTTAATTAATTAATTCGGTATTTCATTTGAAATTCATGCGAAGATGGTCCATAGTCAAATATAATTTATGTTCGTATTTAAATTCAGTAATATACATGTGGTGAACGCTGATACGGAATTTCCAGTTAAGCCTCGCGATTTAGATTGGTATCTATTATTTGCTCATATTTATTCATGCTGTGATTCAATTATTCAATTTGTTTTGGAATACATCGCTTGGTTTGTTTCTAATCAAATTCACGACATAATAATATTATTAAACACCTGGGGGTAATTGTTTTAGCTGACAATATATTGTATTTACCTGGACACTTTTCAAATGTCTGCTTTTACCAATAATGAAATTAATTTTCAAGAAATCTGTTATGACAGCGATAAGTCTCTAATAATTCGCGTATCAGGTTACAGTAGATTTCATACAAAAATTGAGCAGTATTTTATTAGTTCTTTGGTGCATTATTATTAATCATTGATATATTATAGTAAGAGTTTATTACTTTTAGTCATCAGGAATTCGATAAAAAATCGAAATAAGGTCAAAAAAGAAATTTTCAACAGTTGTAATAACAGTGTTGCTGTTAGAGTAAAGATCAACCATAATCAGTTCAAATTCCAATTTATTGTTTCTCTAACTTAAATCGACTGCTCAGTGTAGGAAATGCATACTACTACTAACTACAGGAGCAATCACACAGAAAAAATGAATACTTATAAAATATTTGAGTAAATTCCATTGATTTTAATCTTGGAACACTTTAGATGTCTACTGTCTAATTCACCGTAACTCTGTTGTTATTTGTACGACCTCCCGTCGTAATTATTAATCTCTATCTTATGAATAAATCGTCAATTAGCAATATTTGATCATCCAGAAATTACTCGTCGACTAACTCTCAACTACTCTCAAATAACTTCGCGTATCTAAAAGTCAATGCTTAAATAAAACCATTCATTTGAATGAATCGAGTCTTCTGCTGGAAAAAATTTTCCAATAGTTGAAAAGAAATAAATTTATCCCAAGAGGATTAGTACAAGTTCGCGGATAGACCCGTGTGGCGATGTTTGCCCCGAGTCTTGGGTTACTAAATATAATACTAATCTTCGTCGCCCAACCGGTATAGTGGTTAGCGACGCTGACTGCAGTGCCGTAGGGACTGGGTTTGAATCCCGGAGAAGGCGTGGATGTTTGTAAATGTATGCCTTCGCGGCATGGGGGTGCTCTAAATAGCCATCGAGCCGCAATTCCTCTCGTGTGGTTAGTGGAAAGGCAAGAGAGGTGGGAGGTCCCTGGCCGGCCCCAGGGTTTTCTCCCTCTAAATTGGGATGGAACCGAGCAAAATCATACCGTCATCTGCATGGTGCTCAAAGCTAAGGCTAACGACACTCGTAAAAATCCTAGCCGTTAGCCGCGATGAATTTCGCGGGCCTCGATCTGACTTCGTCAGGCAAGTGGCATTAGTTACAACAACAAAATACTAATCTTCAAAGTTGTTCCCTTACGGTATATCACACAATCACACACGATGAGAAGTAGACCTGGAAAGCGTTTATTAAAATGGAATGCAGTTGATTCTGCATTTCATCTTAATAAACGCTGCCACCGTATTCTTATTAAACATTTTCACCGTATTTTGCGTGAGTTATTTTCTAAAGTGAAATCTAATTTTGTTTCTGCGCCCCCCCCCCCTGTAGTGTTTCTGGTGGTTTTTTGTTTCTTAGAGTATTTTCTGGTACCTGAAATTACCTTATTTTGCATAAAATGTAAAGCAATAGTGTTATTCAGGCTTAACTGTGATTTTGTTATAATCAAAAACTCAACAGGTTTTTAATTATACTTCTTCCCTCGCAGGTGGTTTACCAATGACTGACAGCTTCTTTAGAGAGGAAAAATTGCATTAAGAGAACCAGCGCATTAGAAACGCATGCATATTAGGAGAGCATTTGTGGAACAAACCCCACCTGCCAAACTTATGAAAAAAAAATTATGAAAAAATTTTTTAACTCACTTTGTTTGCTTGTTAACCCATTTTTCTCAACTAGGAATTTAATTTACTTCCATTAAATAAAAAGGAAAAAATATATAGCTAATAAAAAATAATTGGCAGCCTTGGAAATAAATAATACTTAAACATTTTAATAAATACCTATTTAAGAAACCTTCTTAAACAGGATTTACGACGTCAAAAAGCATAAGAGCTTTAATTATGTATGCAGAATCAAGAAGAACTCCATTTTTCAACTAGCGATATTTGAATCCATATCACTATTAAAACTACATTTATTTTTTTATCTTACAATCACTGAATTAATGTTCATAAAATGGAACTGGAAAATAACTCTTTAAAAAAATGGATGCTTAATTTTCAATTTTTCTAGACCAAATCTTATTTTGATAAGAAAAATAACTCAGATTTATAAATATTACATTAGTTTGTGTAATCAAAGAACTATTCGATTCAGAGTTCTAGTTCAAATTCAATTGCTGGTTTCAATAGAAAACCGCCACATTTTCAAGTCTAGGGGAATTTAGAATATAATATAATATATGGTGATCTCACTGTATATGAGGACACACGCGAAAGTGAATAGAGAATCGGGAAGGGTTTGTCTGAAATTGAATTTGGAAATGGAAACTTTCTGAGTTAGCAAAATTTTGTGATTGCTGTATCACATAAGATCGAGCCTGTTCCTTTTTTTCCATGAAATGTAAAATCACGCAAGTTTTTCCAGTCTGATCCTTGGAATTTTTTCGAAAAGATATAAAGCTGATTTTTCCCTATTAATAAATAATTTCTTAACAGCCTTAAACCCCCAAACATGCTATTTTAAAATTAATTCTAAATATTTTTGCTAAGTCTTTGACTTTTGCAAATTTGTGATGTTTGGCTATATTTTATTTTATACATGCATCACATTATAGATAATGACGTATCAGGACACATCGAATTGGACGATTGCTCTGTCCTTGCATTCTATCTTCGCTCTCAGATGACCACCAAGAGCCATCACAAAACCGCTGTTTTACTTTAATTATAAAGCACAATAGGGAGATGGCTACTATTCGAATCACAAATGAGATTTCCACCTGTTATGGTACTTTAGTTTCGAAGTATATTGTTTACCGAAAGCGTATACTTATACCAGAAAATCAATGGTCTACACCCCACTTACACTAAATCACAAAATAGCCTGCTTAACAGGGCTCAGACTACATCACGCTTGAACACAGGCAGTGTCCATGCGTTCTCTTCACTAACTATTCGAGATTCAATATGAACTTTTATTCTAAATGCATTCTGATGTGAAAAGAGCCAGGAACCTGGTACCGTTCCTCTTATATCATGGAATTTGACTAATACAGGATGAGTGAGTGAGTGAATATTAACGTCACACTGTTCGGCTACACGAGGGCTTTTGGCGACGGTGACTAATATTGAAATGATGGTATTATGAACTGGCTTGATGGTAGGCGTGTACACTGAGCTGCACGTCTTTCAAAAAGGCACTTTAAAGAATTTGCGGAAAAGGAATGAAATCTTAGTACCCTTTGTGAGGCTTTACAGCTAGTCGGTTGACACCCAGTTACTTTTTAAGGAAGATAATGGTTATTCAAGTAGGACTCTGCTGGTCGATAAATATGTTGAGACTGTGGCGGTGTGATATCGATATAAAACAGTAATAGCCTCAACGCGATGACGATCGTCTTAGCGTGGGGGGCTAAGATACTCCTTTTTGGATCGGAAGGTGCCCAGTTCTAATCTTCCTTCAAGACTAAGGATATTCGAAGAATTGAATGGAGAGCCAAATGGCATGTCTGGGATTCCCTTAGCAGAGTAATTGTAGTTCAAATCCCCACTCCGAAAACTTTTCTGAAGCTAAGAAGAGTCTTAAAGGAGAATTAGGAGATTTATAGTTCCAATACCTCTTGAACAATCTCGTAAAAAATATTTAATTTGTAAGAACAACACTGCTCTCTGTGTGATCCCCCATACCCCATATTAAACCCTCCCCAAGTGCCCTCTTGCTGCAACATTTTTTTACTATCATGCTTTCATGAGCATAAATCGAGGGTCACGAAAGATGGCCGCTGTATCCAAGTGATCGTGGTCGTGAATTTGTTGTGCCGACGTTGTTCAGTCCCATGTTCGAGTCCTTATGTCCCCGAGACCCGCTGTATGAAGGGGCTGATGTACGCTTATTCGGTCATGGCTCAAAGTCCTCATGTTGGTGCGAAAGTCTGAAGAATGGGAGGCCAGCTGATCTGTTTCCTTCGCCCCTGATTGAGATCCTTTACCAAAAGTTCCAGTGTCGCTTCATAGTGCGACATAAATTAATACTCACTCCTTCCTTATGATGGGTGAGTACCCTTAAATTTTCTTTTCTTTTTGGTAATACCTTTAATTACTTTTATACAAAATGTAACTTGAACTATTTTATTAGTTTTTAAAAAATCTATGGGAATTTGCCCCTTCCATAACTGAGCACACCGTGTGTGTGTATATTCCATTGATGGCTAAAAATATTTGTTTGAGAATTTTAATCAGAACTTCCTCTTCTATTTTGTTTTCCGATAACTGAGGATAGAGTCCATTCTAGGGAAGAAGTTGTTAAAAAAATCAAGTTTATTATTCTTCAGCAAATACATTATAGAATAATGTTATTTCACTCACGAATTTCATTTTACACAAACTATTCAATCACAATATTTTCTAAAATGAATTAGATAATTGAATTACGATATGAATGAATATGTACATTCTATATTTAAAAAAATTCAAATCTCGAGGCTTAACCAATGTCGTTATATCAGCGTTCTCCATATACTGGATTGGGTGGGAGCACTTGTTTTTTCTAACTTTTATCTTCTGTCATGAGATTTTGAGTGATTTAAATATGCTTTCAAATTGCCTCTTTTAAAACTTAAATATTAATTTAATTAAATGCAATTATTGTAGGTTAATAAAAATTAAGAATTTCATTTGTGTGACAAAAATTACTGACGTACGTTGTGAAACCCGAACAGTTTAATTGCATTGAGTTGAAAATACGTTGTTAAGTCATGACAAGTGTAGGTTTGCACCTTCTTTTCGAATGTTCTCCTCGTCCCAAACATGAACTCCAATGAACACTTTCTTCACCCACTGGATGTCTGAGGTTACTGACCAAGAGGATCAGAAGGGAAGAGAGCAGTCAGAATACAGAGAACGACTTGTAGATTGATGTTAACCACACGCGTTTTTTGAGTCTAATCGCATTATACTGTGGGAGAAGTAACATATGGTCTACTATGAAGTTGTTCTGCTTTAGAGAGTTGTGAATCTATTCTACTGTACAATTAGCGCTTAAGACTACTATAAGACCTTTTTTTTTTAAAAAAAAATTCTAAGTGGCAGATTACGAACAGCTACCGCAGCGAACATGTGTAAAGAAAAAAGAACATATAATGCAACAAAAAAAGGCTGAAACTGGGTTCATTAATCCAACATGCCTCTAGCCTCCAAGTATCACTCGGCAAGAAACGTCTTTCACAGAAGGGGACAGTGTAGAAGATGTGCGGAGTCCATGATCCCTCTAGAGCTGAACAGAGTGCAAATACGAGTAAAGAACAACTTTGAATCTATAAAAATGATTCAGCAGGCAGTCATGTGTGTCCAGTGGCTACACGGAATTCAGCAACCTCTCTACACCTAGGGCCATTACACAAATTCGGGACAGCATTCTTCCAAGACTTATGGGAAACACTGTTATAGAGAGTTTTTTTAGCACAGGCTTTGATTATAAGACTTTTAATCGAATGGGAGTGCATAGGATGAGTAATTTTCTCCCCTTTTAGCCAGGAAGTCGGCTTTCTCGTCACCTGAAACCCCACAATGGGCAGGAATCCACTGGAGGACTATAGTTTTCCAAAAGATGTCAAGTTTTGTAGATGATGACGACAATCCAATATGTCATGTGTTATGGGATTATTGTCAGAAACAATAGCCAACAGAGCATCTCTGGAATCGCTGTAGATAACAGCTCTTGTAATATTTTCCAAACAGCACTGCAGCTGTGCGAATCTCAGCAATTTCTCCATCAAACGCCCACCTTGGCCCACAGGGAAGTAGAAAGAAAAAATTACGGAAAAAATTCCCGCACCTGCATTAGGACTATCAGATAGAAGTATCCATCAGTAAAGATCAGTAGTCACTCGGGTTCGGGGTAAAGAATATTTAATACTTGAGAGTAAAGGCTCTCAAAACAAAGGGTCTGTCTTACTTTTAGTTGCATTTTGACCGAAGTCAAGATTTATCCCGAAACTCTTAGCCACTCGCTTTTGGGGTGTAATCGCATTATATTGTGAGCGCAGTATAATAGAATTTAAACATTGCACTATGATCTGCTTTATACGGTCGGGAATGAATCTATATTCTACTGTATATTTACCACTTGAGAACACTAAGCAATTCGGTCTCTTCGTGCATTGCTACTTATTGGAATTGTTTCAGACACACAGCCAACATATTTTCTTTAAATTTAGTTACATTCTTTTAGAAATGTGTGGGTTCGCGAAAACAAGATCATTACTTTTTAAACATACACACCTTTAAAATAATTTGCTATTTTCATAAAATATCAAACATTTCTTAAGAAAAGCATTATATTCAAAATAATTTTCACGATTTTAACGAAAACATTTACACCAAAATGAGAATAAAGAAAATTTTTTGAAAGAATTGATTTGACTTTCTATTCAATTGAAATGTAAAAAATCACGATACAAACGAGAAATTCTGTTCTTTCCATTTTGATTTTCGTAAACATAAAAAAATACGAGCAAAAATATTAAAATCTCTAATAGCCTATTCCTTTGAAAATGTCTCTGTATATCCATACCAACGGCACACGCAGGGAATAATCCAAAAGAGCAGAAATAAAAAGACGTATTAAACTTCCGGGAAATCCCCCGGGCTACGTTTGAAATTTATTTCATCATGACTGACTTTCCTTTCTGGAATGAATGTTTAATTTTGTTTTGTCCAAAAAATCTTGAATATTTCAGAAGGAAGGAACATTATTTTTTTCCTTCAGAGGAAAATGCAATCTTTCTTTTCATGCTATCGTCCTTTTTTAATGTCATGGCATTTTAATCATAATACATTGGAACAACGAAATAAAGGATCTTTAAACACAAATTTTAATTTTTGCTTTGAGTAATCATTGCATTTTTTCTTAGAATAGAGACTAACCTCTATAGAACATAATTTTTTAAAAAAAAAAACACTTTTCATTATTTGTCATTTGTAGTCAAAGTGCTAGTGAATTAGTTTATTTTTAGCTAGCATTTTGTATGCGAATATGCAATATTTAGTAAAGTTCATCTATCTAATCCAGTCGTTCTCAAACAGTGGAGCGTGACAACCCTACGAGGGGGGAGCGAGCATATTGAAAAGTCTAAAACAAAGATTATTTTAAAAATATTAATTTACTGAAAGTAAACAAACAAATACATTTTGACATAATAAAAAACAAAATACGCAGTTACACTGATATAATACACTTATAAATATATCAGTACTACGAATCAATGCATTTTACAACTAATATAACAATAGTAAGTTAAGAAAAAATTTAATAATTACCAGTGACCCCATGGACTTCATATATAAAATTATATGCCAACATTAACACTTATCTTCATAATTTGTACGGTTTATAATTAATCCCTTAAATGCCGATTAGAAATTGCGGGATTCGTTCTCCAATGCCACCGGTTAGTATTTATGAGTCTACATTCCTGCATTGAGGGGAGAGGGGTAGAAAAGGAATAAATAATCAAATCCTCTGAAATAGGTAAATCAAGGCCATTTTATTGCATTCCAAAAAGTCTACGGAGTAATTTTATGGATAGCAGTTCACAGAAAAGAACGTACTTCGGAAAGACGTATAAATATACGTCTGGAGCAATTAACGCATTGGCTGAGCGAGCTAACGCAAAGAATCGTATTATTGAATTTAATACATTGTTATAGTATGGAGGGGGGCGCGATGAAAGTTATGATTGAATATTGGGTCGCAAACATTGAAAGTTTGAGAAGCACTGATCTAATCTAAATAATTTTCAGATAGATTTGGATTGCAATAATTATGACCAAATAAGTTAATATAAATACTATGGTTATTAAAATGAGGTTTTTAAGGCAGCAGATATCAAACTTAAATCTACGCAATATTTTTATAATATATAATTTAGGCTTGTTAAATTTCTAATAAAAGTAGGTCAGCAGACAAAATATTTTAGTTTATGAATAAGAGTTTATTTATAAAGGTGTATATATATATATAATTTGATTGAAATTAATTGTCTATTAATGACGTGCCATGAAGCAACGTGAAAAATGTTCACGACGGACCTTATAATAATTTCGTTCAAATAACGAGGACGAGACTTAAGCTGGCATTCCCCTCTCAAGACTTCTACACCAAGCCCAAGTCATTACTTTGAGCTTCAAAAAAATTAACGTGCACCGGCTGCTCTGCACGTCTGACTTTCCAAAGCACTAGGTTTGAACTCAAAACTTGACAGGAACAACACGAAACACAAGTTCGAGGCCGGAAGAAAAGCTAAAAGAATTAAAGGATTGCCCCAGAAAAATTTATAATATAGCTTCAATAACTGGATAAAATTACTACACAGACTTGTTTGGTGTAACGGAGGGCAAAACAAAACCAAAGAAGTCCGGCTATCAAATGAAAGGACACCTCATACCATAACTCCTAGTTATCGTATTGTGTGGTGGACGGGAATCAAGTAAGCTTCTTACAGCTGTCCTTGACGTATTCAGACACGCTTTCACTAGCTAATTTCGAAGTGGGACTAATAACAAAAAATAATTCTACTTCAGTGCATGGAAGTTCTGATTTAATTCACCCAACACCACTGCAAACATCCTTGAGAGTGTATCATGGCTGGGGACAATCGGTATAATGGTCTCCATGAACTCTGCTCTCTTTCGTTGAAATGGCCGCGGTAGAATAGTAGCCAAGGTATCGAATCGTGGCTGGCGTGTCACGAGTTCGAGCGTAGTACCTCTAAAGACTCGCCGTGTAGGGGATCGATGCACGTTAAATCTGTCGAGCACTTCAACGTCCTCCCGTTGATGTGATGTGGTAGTTAGGAGAGGGGGTGTTACCTCAGGTGCCGTCCTTGTCACTCGACCATGGTTCAAAATGACGAGGTCCATCGCCAAAAGCCCTCGTGTAGCTGAACAGTACGACGTTAATATTCACTCACTCTTTCGCTGAATTGCCTATCGATGGTCATTGTACTTACAGATGTCCTGGTTGCACATGGGAGTGCTGATAAAGATAGATCACAGGGCTTGAGCGCTGATTAAATGATCACTGTGTCCTGGCCATTATGCGGTCACTCTCGGTAAACCTCTACCTTCTCAATACTCTGCAGGGCCATATATCTACCTACCAATACCGTCCAATCGTAGCATATTTTCGGCTCTAATGTCGAGTGATCCTTCCGTTTTTCCAACTTGCTACGCTTAATATGCTTACACATACCTTCTAAAATGGTAACATCCGCTCATACCTGTTCCAGAGGATTTTTGTACACTCTACGTGGATCGACAGAGCCACAATTGCATGGAAGTTATTCCTTAGACCAACGTTTCTCAAACTGTGAGACGCGCCCCTTTATTAAGGCATGATCACCCTACGTGGGGGACGCAAGCATATTGAAAATGAAAGATTATTTAAAAAAATTATAAAATTATTGAAAGGACGCAAGGCAAAATACATTCTCTCATAATAAAAATTAAAATACATGTTACATATTTATACCAGTTTAATCCATTTTTTCAAATTAGAAAGGAAAGTTACGCAATGCTTATCCTATTACTTAAAAGTAAAAATATCTGTTACTCAAAAATAAGATATACAAAATGAAAAGTTTGATAATGTGTAAGAGTTATAAATAAAGTCATATTGTAGCTTTAACGTTAATGTACATTGTTATTCTATGGGGAAAGGGTGGGGGGGCATGATGTAAATTATGAGTGAAAACTGTGGGTCGCAAATATTGAAAGTTTCAGAAGCACTGCCTTAGACATGGAATTATCCCTTAGCTTTGTATTATCTTCTATTCAATCCAGCATCCGGATTTTCCCTTGCAGTTCACTGACCCTTAGTAATTGACCACCAAATGTCACTTATTTTCTGAAGAGAATTGTACCCTACAAAAAAAAAAAAAAACATCCAGTTGCAGTGTACACGACAGAAAAGCACACAAAACAAGAATCTCAAAATCTCATTAAACATAATTTAAGATATATAAGCACTTAAGAAAAACTTTTTAAAGAAAAACAACATACACGCAAAAAACTATACACTAAAAATTACTGAGAATAAAGTAAATGCGTATTAAGAGTTAAGCCGTACAAATTTACAGTTAGAAATATTAAAAGAAGTATTCAAAATATCAAGCTCTTCAGAAGAGTTGTTAAAAATTATATAAAGCTTATACGGTGTGAGAAATTACTAATATAATCAGAAAACCCTATTCTCAAATAAAGAATTATTTGTCAAGCTTCTTGTGTTGGTATAGAAAAATAAACACTGCTTTAAAAGATTCATTGTTTGTAAAATATTTCCTTGACCTTTGTTTATACGAAGCTTTCGCCGAAACAGTGTATATGACAATCATGATTCTCGTTAATGTTCCGACATTTGAGTCCATTGCAGATAGGGTTTCCTTCCCGGGATCCCGGGTTCCCGAGAAATCATAAGATTTCTATACTTTTTCTATTCTCGGGAATTATAATTTATTCCCAGATTTCCCGGGAAACGCACGTGGCTTCAATAGTTTGTTGGTAATGCTTGAAAGATTTTTAGAAATAAAGTCAGTAACTTTAAGAGAATTAATTGACATTATATAAAGAAGAACAAATGATGGCCAATGTAGAATTTGAAGCTCTGACTACAATTATAGCAGGCTTAAAGCCAGTAAAAATCAGCTTAGAAAAACTATGCAGTCCAAATGCAACTTTGCTAACTACATTAGGTGTATTTTCTTTCATTATTGGAGAATTGAACGAACAAAATTCTCTCAGAATTTGCGAAAAATATGAAATATTCTCTAATGCAATAGAGACGCTACGTTAATTTAATAGGATCAATGCACTACCTGAATTTTGGGAGAAAATACGAAACAGCTGCAGTTACTGTCGATTCGCATTGTATTTCGCGATTGCCTAGTAAAAATTGTTTGGTTAGACAAACCCAAATGATAGAGAGAGGGACAAGACTTTTCTGCGAAAAAGAGGAATCAATATCCAACTCATCGCACTCAGAAGAGAGCATGGAGATTTTCCAAGAAAAACCTTTGACGTTGGAAGAAACATTGTTCAACCAAGGAAAGTACTATTTTCAAAATTATTCATGAAACAAGAGAAGCAGTTGTTCGACTCGACTGAAAATTCTTCACCAAACATTATAGAACTATGTGAGGCTTTAAAAACAATTCTTCCAATCTCGGTTGAAGCGGAAAGAGCATTTTTTGATGGCGGATTGTTTGTCACAAAGCTTACAACTAGACTGAGTGATAAAAGTATAAATTACTGTAATTTTTCTGAAATCCTATTTTAAAAATGAATAATCAATTTATTATATATTTTTTTGTATTTTTAGCTCACATTATATAAATAAGTATTAATTTTGAAATTTGTATGTATCCTTATTTTATATTATTATTGATTTTATTTAAAAATAACTTGTTTTTAAATTTTTTGAAATTTTGATTTGTTCCCGGGAATCCCGGGAACGACAATTACACTCCCGGGATTTCCTGGACATTCCTGGGAATGGAAAAACCCGGGAAATCAGAAACCCTAATCGCAGAAAATTGCTGTATTTTTAAAGCCATGCACAGAAATGAAATCAGAGAACAAATCCTGTTTGGAAAGGCCCAACAAATAAGAATGTGGTCTGCAGTTTCTTAATTATTAAGGCATTTAGTAAAAATGACAAAAAATGTCTTGCCCTTACATATCCTCATGCACTTGATTTGACACCTGTCAGCTTTAAACACTGCTGTTGCGAGCTTCCAGTAATATCGTGTATATCAACCCTCCCTTTGGCGACCAAAATGTTTTTGGCAATAAATCGCAAATTCTCCACCAGAAAGTTAGGCGAACAAGTTTTTCTTAATATTCTTTTAGCTTGTGTTTTCGAAAAGAGTATACATTACCGTCAGGAAAAACTAATAAAAACGCAACATTTAGGAATTGTTTTAAATTGCACTGGTATTTAACGTCAATCTCAACCCGAGCTTCTCTATGACAATCAAGAGATGATACTGGTGGGGAGCAAGTGTAGTTACTGCTAATGGTTCAAATGATATTAACCTAAGCGACGTCAATTTTTATAGAATATTTCGTGGAAAAAGTACATTTTCTTTGAAACGGACTAACTGAAATTACATTGGAGCCCCTGCCATTTATATAATCTAAATGATTTTACAAATTATTGCTTGGTTCTTATTCTAGAGTGAAGTATCAGAGGTTATGCACTTCTTCAGTTAACAAAATAAGCTCTTCTTTTTGTAAAATGATGCACCCTATTTTTAGATTGCTATTTTAAAGGAATTATAAGAGATCCATTGTAAATTTTAATGTCAATTCCTTTTTACTTTTCTACATAATTTACTACACCTCAATCATATTGTAGTTAAAAGCATTCCGCTTCAATTTTTTCCTTAGTTTTGAATGAATATCTCGTTACATTTCACTATGCAGTTTTAATCTAGCTGAGCTCTCCATTAAACCTTTAGCAAGACCAAATATGTTTCATTCATTTAGAAGATATCTTGGCAAAAACCTAAGACATTGAGTATTTGGCGAGCGAGAAGTAATCACGCCAAAATGCACCAACAGCTTGTTTCTCTGTTTTCATATTCTATCCGCTATGACGATAACAATTTGTGAATTTAGGGCTTTATTTACCTCTAAAGAAAACAAAACTAAAGAAAATTATTTATAAACAAGATCATTGTGTCCTGGAGCACATGCTGGAATGTTTTTTCCTCAATGTAGCGAGATATTTGGCCGGTTTTTGTATCGGCGGAAACGTTGGATGGGCTAATATTTAACTATCTATCATTCATATTTTTTTAAATATAATCATGAAACTCCAGAAACTTAAGTAGACACATATATTCGGAAATGAAATATCCATTGAAGAATGCTAACTACGAATGAATACAAACGGGTAGATTTTAATGATCAAGGAAAAAACACTAAATCATAAAAATGGCAAAATCAAAGTTTTAACAAAACTATATCATTTCATTTCATTTCACTCTGTATTTGAATTATGAAAGCAAAAAAGTAAAAAAAAAAATATGAAATACCTGATTAAAAAATGTTCATATCACTAAGGAGATATTGTTTCATAATCAGTTTTCTTCAAATTTCCATACTCGAAACGGCTGTCAAATGCATTTTAATCAAAGTTTTTATCGCCAAATTGGCTAATTATTTTAATTACATTGTCAAAAGAAAATAGGCAGATATCGTTCCAATTTGGCATTTTTTTTTCTTCCGACGCCTTAGAAGCGGACTAAATTAAGTATTTCCTCAACCTTGCACACAATAATTTATAAAGCTACTAGCAGCCCGACAGACGCTGTCCTCTGTACACACGTCTTAAATCCAAATATTTCAAACTGTTTTGAATAAGTTGTACCAATCTGGACCATTTTGATTAATTTTTTTTATAAAAAAAGTTATAATACCTGATATCAGCACATGCACAGTTACAAAAATTCAATCTACCGATTGCGTGTGAGTAAGTGTATACTATGAACTAAGTTGAATATAGTAGAAGCTATTCTGAATAGAAACTTAAACTTGTTTTAATTAAATGAAAAAAAAGATAAAACTCGAGCTATTTTCATAACAGGTATATTTTTTTAATGCACAATAAATAAATTTATCGTAATGCCATTGAATGCACAGTATTTTTGGTTAATCCTTGAGGGGTATAAACAAACAAATGTGATAATTTGCCAAACCTCGGACACGCAACATACAATGGGTCGTGCGAAAAACAAAATTTTCCGCTCTTATTTCTTTTTTTTCCCTTGCCACGCATTAGCGGAATAAACAACGTACAGAGATAAAACAGTTATGCGTTTTAAGGTTTTTAATTATTTTTTTAACTGCTATATCGGACCGAATTCTAAATTTAAACCATTCTCGAATCCACTGTAACGCCGTCCCCCCCCCCCAAAAAAAAATGTCATCAAAATCGGTCTAGCCCCTTAAGAGGAGTTTAGTTACATACACACACAAAAAAATTTTTTTATATATATGAAGATATAGGTAATGTGTTTAAGCGACTTAGTATTAATAAAATCTTACTAAATGCGTTTTTCTTCTGTTTATCACAAAAATAGCACTTCAACATCAACATAATCAATTTCGTATTTTAAATTTTAAAACCTACTTCAATTGCTGCATTTTTAGATTGCATCTATGCTCATAATCTGCATAGTTAAACATAAAACCTTTTCCGTAGTATAGAAGTAACAAAATGTCTTATGCACAATTCCTGCTGATACTACACAAAGACGAATTATTTCAATTTCTTTTTAAACCGGTTGAAAATCAATCTCTACATAACTTTGAGACGGCAGTTGTGTTTAGTTTTTGTTAGATTTCATTAATATTATTTCAACATAGGTGGCTACCGATAAGAGAAGAAAGAGGGAATAAATCTGAAGTGTACTCCAATTTGGCGATTTATAAGGGAAATGCCAGACGATGAAGAACGATTTATTTTGAAAAAGTCTCCAATACATCCAACCTTCAATCGATAAGTAAATTTGACCAAACTGTTTATTAAAATTTTCCTGCATGCAAAATATTTTTACACGTAGCGATGTGATATTATTCCCTTTTGGCATTTTTTTGCTTTGGAGAATTTTAATTTCTGTTTCATACCTAAAATACCCCGGGTAACGAAAGAAAACGCATGGTTGAAATCTTCGCGAAATATATCCCTTACCAATCCAAAAAACTGCCACTGGCAGACATTATCACCTCTGTTCCGAAGAGTTATAGTGGCTTATCGTTGCATCTACTTAGTAGCCCGTCAGCCGCTGTCATTAGTTCGAAAGGTACTTACGTATTATCGCAATGGAATTGACGACATTGTACGAAACGAAGTACTTGATTTCTAACTTAACGCTTACGCCATATGCAAAATTGGGGTTGCTAACTTGGCGAGTTATTTTGAAAATTGGCATTGTTGCGAGAGTACGTAAGCATAGTTCGAAGAACAGCGTTGCCCGAGGAACACCACTTGGAGGTCGGCTGCTATGGTTCCTCGAGGCTGCCCTTTTCAACAACCCCTCAGGGCAGCCCCGGGAGTGTAACGAAACACCCCCTTCCGTCTGTAGTATAATCTGTATAAAAAGAAATATTTTAGAACAAAAAGCATTAGTAATATCTAACACAGACAGATAGGTCGGGGATCCTCTGAAAAAAATTTATTTTACCATGAAGTACTAAATTTAAGAACTTGGTACATTTCCGTTTCACCGGAAAAGGTGAAAAGTTAGCCAAAAATGCTACAACGGACTCCAAATTGAATATTGCAACTGGTTACCATCCCATTTTCAAAAAAAGGCTTTTCTTATTAGTATCTTTTCATAATACATCAAAAATAGATAAAACACTAATGTTAATAATCAAAAATAGATGGAACACTAATATTTGCTACTATTTTTATTTATATGTATATTCTGTGTTGTCGCCAATAAAATGCGATTGGCAGAATTTGCACCGGTGAAACGGAAATGTACCAGAAACATTTTACATAAAAAAGTTTAAAATACAATGCTTTAATAAACAAGCAAAATAAAGATCTATGGGAAAAAATAGCTTTTAATTATACATCAAAAATTATACAAAGAAGACGCTTTAAAAATATACTAATACAAATATCTATCAAACATATTCTTTTACAAGCAATATATTAATTTTTTTAAAGATATTTCAAAGATATATTTGTCAAAATGTATATCAAAAGTAAATCAAAACACATACCACTAATAATACTTCATGGAGAATACTTTAAAGTTAATCACAATTAATTATAATCACGTAAATCATTTTTCAATCTAAATTAAAAGAAAAAAAATTGTTAAAGCAGCAAATTTTTTACTACCGACTTAAAATATTTAAGAGAACCTATTCCCGTATGGAATTTCAATATCAAAAGAAAGTTAACTTTAAAACTCGTTGCCAAAAATATCTCCTCGCTGAAGCAACATTCTCTAAACCTGTAGAAAAACAATATAAATAGAATTAAAACACATTAAATGAAGAAAGAAGCAAAATAGGAAGTAATAGGAGAAACGACGTTAAAAACAAAAGACATCACAGACACTTTGGGTGCCTGAGGTGTCCTTACCTTCGGAACAAGAGCCCTCATGTTGGGGAAGCGGTTGGCTGAAAGAGAAGGGGGTTCACTCACCTGAACGGAGATGAGAGACCTCATCTTCCGTGGGGGACGGGAAGGAACAAAAGGTGCACTTACCTCAGAGAGGAAAGGAATATCCTCCCAATCCATGGGCTCCTCTTCTTGGCAGCGATCTGAAAAGAAAGACTCATAAAAAGCATTAAAATCTGGCATTGTTTCGCCAAATGAGAAGAAAAAAAATAACCAAAAGAAAACGTTAGGACTTAAGCCTAACGCTACAAAAATTTAAAAAACTAAGTACAAAAACAAAGCAACTCAATAAGATTAATATATAAAATGAAGAAACAAGAAAGAAATTTTGAAATGCAATCGATTTCAAATCACAAAATACAGAAAACAGAATAACTTTTTGTCAATTAGCACAGAGCAGTTTTATAGCACGTACAGTCGCTGTGAAATCTCCCATTAAAAGAAAGAAATTCCTTCAAACTTTCCTATGATTGGAATTTCAACCAATCAGGATGAATCAATCAGAAGTGAAAGTAGAAGTACCTAAAATTTAATGCTAAATTATTTTAAATAAAAGGCTTGTTATATTATTATTTAGCACTTGTTATTTAGCACAGACCAACTTATATTATATTAATTTTGAAAATTGAAATGTAACTGATTTTAAAAAGAAAATTGCACACAGTCTGTTAGATTTTATATGCAAATCCTGATAAAATGATTTATTAACCCTAACTTTCGTTTTCTTGAGATTAAAGTTTCCCTATTATTTGATGTGCTCTAAAATATTTACATCATATCCATCCTTCACAAGGTGTGTGATTTTAAACCAATTAATAAGTTCAAGAGCAGGTAATATTTTTAAAAAACGAGCCTTCATTTAATATAATTAGGTATTTCTAAAAAGTATTTTTGAAAATATCTACCATTTCTTGAGCCGCAATGTATATGTTCAAAATAAGAAAATACACATTTATAGGTCTGAAGATTTTTTTTTAAATAGCTAGTTTAAATGAGAATTTTGGATAGAGGAGAAACATTCGAAGCCATCGTAGATTATAACAGAGATAGTCGTAATGCGTGGTGATGATCATGTAATTTAGCCATTGTGTAAGCGTTATGAATTAAGAAATTCAGATGATGACTCGTCTATCCATTAAGACGAAATTTTATCCAGTAAAACGAAAATAATATGGGAATTTAGGGCTTGATTAATATCGAAAAGATAACTAAGGCAATTTATTTAAAAACAAAAACAGGGTGCTGCAGCACACGCGCGTGAATGTTTTTTCACATTTGTGTGACCGTTTTTGTTTTGGCTGAAATGCTGGACGGGCTAACATGCAAGTGCTAATCATTCATATTTTTTTACATATATACGGCAACTTTCACATTATGTGAAAACCCTGAAATTTAATTAATCACATATATTTGGAATTGAAAAGTCCATTAAAAAATGAAAAATAAGAAAAAATACAAATGGATAGGTTTAATGATCATTGAAATAAAAAATAAAAAAAAGTTCATAAAAAAAGACAAAATCAAAAGTTGTAACGAAACTTTTTTATTTGCTTTCATTTCACTCTTTTTTTTTAAAAAAAAAAAATTTTGCTGAGCTATGCATATAAATGTAAAATTTACGAAATGTCTGAGGGTGATACTGTTAAGAGACCCTAAAGATACTGTTTCTTAATAAATTTTCTAGAAATCCCAATACTCAAAGAGGCAGTCTACTGCTTTTTAATAACAATATTTCTCTATCGCCAATTTGGCTAATTATTTCAGTACATTGGCAAAAGAGAAAAGACATCTCGTCCCAATTGGAAACTTTTTTTCCCTTCCGACGCCTTAGAAGGGGACTAAACTAAGTCTTTACCCAATCTTGCACATAATAATTTACAAAGAAATATAAGTAATATTTAAACAGCTTATACATTGATAAAATTTAAGTAATGCGTTTTTCTACAGTTTATTGCAAAAATAGCATTATAACACCAAAATATTTTATTTTACAACTTAGTTAAAAAAATTGATTCGATTGTCGTATTTTTAGATTGAATCTATTCGTATAATCTGCTTAGTTATATAAAGGTGAAGCCTCTTTCGTAGTACACAGAAGTAACGAAAATATCTCTAATATACAATTCCTCCTGGTAGCACACAAAGACAAGTTTATTCAGTTTCTCTTTTAAATCTGTAGAAAATCAATCTCTAGAAATTTTCAGATGGCAGTTTCGAATAACTTATTGCTAGATTTCTTTAATATTATTCCCACTTAAATTGTTACCAATAAGAGAAGAAATAGTGGAAACTAAGGCAAAATGAAAGAAAATATGACAGATATATACCAAAAGAAAAACCTCAATACATCATCAGCTTTGAGCACGTAGTATTTTCTCTATGCTGTTTACTTACATATTACTCAACCACATCTATAGTTTCTAAAATCGGTCGCCATCGAGTGAAATGTGAAGTGTATGCCAATTTTGGCAATATATCAAGTGAATGCCGTACGATAAATATATTTTGCTAGCAGTTCAATTATTTAAAAATTGAAAAATATGGAACTTTTAATCCATAAATAAATTTGATCAAAATTGCCTTTTTTCTTGCAAAATGTGTTTACACCCACCAATTAAGTATTGTTTCCTTTTGACATTTTCTTGCTTTGACGACTTTTAAGTGTTGTTTCATATTTTAAATACCGCGGGGAACTAAAGAAAACGCACGGTTGAAC
>BMAV01022934.1:20472-39098 GCA_019973955.1 Trichonephila inaurata madagascariensis
AGATACAACTCTGAAATTTTGCAGACACATTAAGAAGGATTAAAAGCATCATATAAGCCAATAAAAAAAAATCGATAGTTTGATGATTTTTAGGGTACTATATCGCCTTAAATTACCATTTCTGAATTCATTAAATGTTTCATAACGACTTCGAAGATATATTCTGAAAGATGGATTTATTAAAAATATTTTTGCTCAAGTATCCAACAATATTATTTCCTAGATATCCTAACAAATCATTATAATTCAGTTAATTTGACAATTTATATCTAATTTTAGCATTTTTTTAAGTTGACTTGTTAGAATAACCTTGATAATCAGAAAAAACATTGTAAAAGTATTATCATCATGCTCACGTATTGCTTAAAATTTTGTTGATATTTTTTAAAATTCAATAACACTAGAACGTTCAAAATTTCAATTACCCTTAAGCATCCGTCGGCGTCGTTTCGACACCGTAATATTAAACATATAAAATAATTGTGATAACTAATTGCAGGACTATAGTTCAGGCCGGTTCAGTAGGGTGTTTTTAAGACTTTTTGATATTATTTCATTAAATTATCATATATTACGACTCTTTATATTATAAAAATACTCATAGCAAATTCGTTGACATTATTTTTCGCTAAACTTAGCGGATTACTGCTTTGTTTTAAAACATTTTGACTCTCAAATCTGCAAGGAACATTACCATTATGTGGTATGTATCCATTCTGTGTCATCCCTAGTGATATATATATATATATATATATATATATATATATATATATATATATCAGGATTTACTGGAATATTATCTGTTTCATCTGCACTTTCTTCAGATTCTTCGCAGTCCCTTTCATACACTCGTATGTCTTCATTGGAATCTAGATTAGACCAAGACACACCTTACCACCATCTTATTAATTCTCAGAAAGCTCTCGCTACAGATTTACAATTTCATCAGTTTTTAATCTTTTTCTATGAGCCATAGTTTAAGAGTGTGTGCTCTGCCCAAGGATCGAAAATCGAATAACTTTTTTATGAGCAGATAAGCAAATGATTCGTAACGAAACACGTAGACCCAATTTTAGAATAGTAGATTCCTTTTCTATTGAACATAATAACATTGCGTTCAAGATCAAAGAAATGTACCATAGTACTTTGTGAATTTTTTCTGCTAATGATATCTACTTGGTGAACTATATTTTTTGAACGATAGCTATCCGTTATAATAAATTGTCTTGGTTTCGAAATGACACAAGTGGACGTTCTAGGAATATATATATTTGATTGTAAAATCTCTCCTAATAAACCTAGAATCAGAAAAATATTTCTGTGTAATTACTATGGAAAATGATTGAAAGTCACGAAACATTTTCTAATTCCCTTTAAAAATGCGGAAAGGAGAACAAACTAAACAGGCTCAAGGTGTCCAAATGACACCGATGGACATTCTAGTGTTAAGTTTTTTTTAAAATAAAGAATCATCCTCGGGCAAATACTTTACTTACTTTCAAGAAAATTAAAGTGATGTAATCATTGATGGATTTACATCTTTTCGGCTAGTGCCATTTAAATAAAGCATGTCCGCTTAAGTCCGTTGTCACCCCAATAATCTATGAACAGCAGGAGCTATAGTCATAAAAGTGGGGTCAAGGTATATATCTAAGCTGCCAAGCACTATACAATAAAATACAGCGCCACCTGGCTTGTAAATTTGGAGAGTGTTCTTATTTCAAATAAAGTGCAACATAGATGTAAAAAGTCAATTACAAAGTTATTCAGCATAATCGATTTAGTAAAAAAAGACACCTTCTGTAAAGAAATATTAAAAATGGAAGGCGTAAAATGTATGTTTATTTGGATCGTAACTCCCAATATTGGATGAAGGTACTAATGGCAGGGGATGATCAGAGACGCTATGTATGAATGGTGCAACTTCATTATGAATCTCTTAAAGACCCAGTATACGTTTCTGACCGAGATCATACGGACAGATAAGGCATACTTTGTGCGTAATACTATGCACAATAAGCAGAACATCCATTTTTGGTCCTTGAATAATCCTAGATATGCTGTCGAACTTTGACATCAAGGTTGCTGGTAGATAAGTCTATGATGCGGAATATTTAAGAGCAGACTGATTGGCCTGGTATTTTACGAGGGCATATTAACGAGATCCTGATACTTGTCAATACTGAGGACGTACTATCCTCTTTTCTAAAGGTTCTGTCGTTCATAGATTTTCGAAATAAAGGTTTTCGATACGACGGCATCCCACTGCACAAGGCATCATGTGTCATACAGTACATTCGAAACATTTTCCAGCAAAAAGTCCCTGGGTGATGAGGTTACGTTGAATGGCCTGCATGGTAACGTTATCTGAATCCATTGGACTTCTGTCTGTGGGAATACGTCAAACAAAGAGTGTGTGCAGCCCCTCCATCCACACTACAAAAATTTTGAAACCATATTACATTTACTTGTGTCAGCGTGTCACGTGACATGTTCAAGGTAGTACAAGACCGGGTAGTTGTTAAAGGACACCATTTTGAACATGACACATAGATGGATCTCATTTCTGAGAAGGGAAGTTTTGTTCAACGGAATCAAACACATGTGCACTTTGTGCTTTTCATTTGTATTATTTCTGAGCGCAATTTTTTTTTGTAATAAATCGATGATGGCGAACAACTTTCTAATTGACTTTTTTCTCGTATCTATTACAGTTTTTAAGATGAGAACGTTAACTCAACGCTAACTAAACATGAGTGAACGCGTCCGTACAGAGACTTAAGTAAGTAACAGTGAACCTGAAAATAATGCTCTCACAACCCTTAATACACGTACATCAACAATCTGACATGTAACTGTGTGAGACACAAGTAAATAAAATGACCATCATAACTGGAATTTTATTTTGGTTAGGGAACATCGACTTTGATACTTAGTCATCCCTAGTATGTTCTATTGACATTATGTATCAATGATATTTGACTGTAGTGTTGATGCCCTGTTTCGTACAGTACGTATGAGCCAACTAACCATCCAATAAATCTTGGTGATGCTTTGTTCACTGAGGTTTCTTAATCTTTCACCTATCCTACACTTCTGAAGTCTGAGTGGTCGTCGTTTTCGATCACTACCATTACTGCATCGGAAGATTAACTGTGATAAATGGTTGAGAGAGAATGTTTGTCACACCACAATTCACATTCCCCATTGATTCTCTTTTACGACGTATTGCTAACTGTATCGTGACCTGAGAAGAGCCTTATACTATACTGTGTGTAAACACCGCAAGATAAACACTAGGTGATTTATGCTGAAGTGTGCTACTATAAACACAAAACAAGCTTAACGCACTTGTTACTGATCACCTAATGTGTATGCTGTATGGCTGTATGTTGTTGAAATAAAATGAGAGAAATTTATTGTTCGATGCTGTTTCTTAGTGTTTCTAATTTTCATCAATTTCTAAGTAATCGTGTGTGGGGTTGCATTCTCTCTGTTAGGAATTTATCTAAATTTTCTAGAATAAAGCCGTATGGGAAAAACATTCACACAAACCGCTTTCTAAATTGCTTACAAAAATTTAAAATTAGTGCAATTTCCTCCTGTTTATATTTCGACATTGCTACATGTGCTTTACTGTATGTTTGTACTAAACTACTCTAAAAGGAAATAACAGGGACATATACCTTAATTTCTTTAAGACTAGAAAGACTGATACTTCAGCAAGTCTTTGTAGTCTCTCTTTCACAAAGCAATCAAAATGACTGCATTGTGAAAGAATAACTAATGCGTACATAAATTTGTTTTAAATTAATTTTTGACATTTTTTTAATATTATTTACAGTCATATAACAAATTATTAGTAAATAGTAACAATAAAAAATCGTTTCACTTTTGAAAAAATATATTCTAAAAATTTCTAAGAAATTGTGTCATTTTCTGCACAGTTGTTTTTTTAATTGAAATTAAAAATCAGTCAAAATGACTTCCTTGGGAAATCTAATGTTAAATAGTACAATCTTATCGAAGAAAAATTGTACTACAATAATTATTTATATTATTTTTAGTTAGCATTTCATACTTCGTCTTTCCGATTCGCTGTAATCCTTTCAATATTTTTGTTTTACCTATTATTTTTTACGAATATTATTTAAAATTCTTACATTACATATGATTATACATTTAAGAACTGTAACTTTATTTTGATTATTTGATCTTGTAATTTCCAATCAATTACAAATCATGATTATATAGAAAAAATATGAACAGCCTTTTAGGATAGACGATCTATTTAATTATGCTAACTAATAATTATGCTAATTACCTATGCTAATTAATTATCTTATGATTATTTAATAATAAGCATAAGATATAATTTACATTATACCTTCAACGTTTATTACTCTACTATTGAAAATTTACTTAAAAATATAAGTGGGATCATTTAAGGTGATTGCCTATCTTCGGATCCAATTTTTTTTATAAAAACAACTTTTTGAAATAAATTGAATTTTTTCAGGAAGAAAAATAGTAAAAAGGTTAAAAATACAAAAATGTTTAAAAATAAACATTGTACTTTTAGAAAAATTGGTTGTTTTCAAGAAAATTTTACCACATTTTTACTAAAATGGGTAACACTGCATCAAAAATTCTAATACAATCACCTTAATCTATTTTATACACAACATACATAATATGGTGCTCTTCAAAATGAACCAAAATCTAAGAGAAATATTTAAATGCAGAAAAACTACATGCAATTATACATTATAACATGAAAAATTTGCAATTTTTTAAGCTTTTTCTTTATAAAAACTATCATAAATGAAAAAAAAAATTAACCAACAACAAAACTTATAGCCCACTTTATGAAAAATAGTATTAAGAACATATTCCCACAAAATTTCAAAACATTTTCTAGTTATATTAAAATATCATGCGTCTAGTAAAGAGTTTCTTTCGAAAACATAATTTTGAGAAAAACTCATTTAAAGTTTGCAACAGGTGTATCATTTTCAGCTTGAGCATTTATTACTATACGTTTGTTCATACACTGATTTCCTGTAATTTTTAGCTTTTTTGAAGGAGTTTTGTTACCATGACCCATATTTAAAATGTTTTTAAAAACTTTTAAGCAAAATTTTAATATAAAATATAAATTTTCGTTATAAAAAGGGACCAAACATATAGCTGAGCAAAGCACACGCTAAAATGTAAACAGATTCTCTGTTGCTAACTTTTAGCAAGAAATAACTATCCTAATAATATAGTAGTGTGACTGAAACTCTAGAAAAATTAGAGATATATAATTTATTAATTAGAAAAATGAAAAAAGCTGTAGGAATTTAGTTAAAAATTGAAATTTTCTACAATTTCCGGTTTTGAAATGCTACTTCTGCTTACCTTTTGCAGAAGAGTGATATTTTTTTTTTAAATCACTATAACTTTATTTCTATTTCACGTAAAGAAAAAAGAAAAAACTATTTTGGAAAGAAAAATGTTCGGACTATAAGATTTTAAAAGAAAAAAAATGCCTTAAGCAGTTGAAAAACGACATTTTCAACCTAAGCAGTCACCTTAAGTATTAAATTAGTTTTGGTTATTTCATAAGAAAAAAAATATTAAATCTACTTATTGACTACTACTTATTAAAAATACTAAATTTCTTTGAATATGTGAGTAAGTTCTTATATATAAAAGCAATTTAATTCTAAACATTTTCGAAAATGTCTTCTGAGAAATCCGTTTGATAATATTGTTCATAAAAAAATGCAATCGCTTTAGAACCAATTGCATTTCTCAATAAAGAAAACAGAAATTTTGAATTCAAGCACTTCAAATCGTAAGTCTTTAAACGCAATGATAACTTTCAGACATAAACAGATTAGGAAACATATTTTTTTTTCCAAAATGATCATTTATGTGTGTGTATGCATGTTATTCGGTAGAGACATTCATGACTGAGAAGTTGTTTTTAAATTGTTTTTTTTTCTGGCGAAAGATTTGAATATAAACGTGGAAATAAATTTATGGATTCATGATATTAAATTACTTGGCACTCCGAAGTACGCAGAATTCAAATTTCAATGCAAATATCTTCTAAAGAATGATAAGAAACGAAAAAAAATTTGAAAAAAGAAGTTATTTCCTTTTTAAATCGTTTTCAAGTGTTTTGTAAGAAAACTGAAAGAAAAATTCTTGTAAACTGGGCTGTGAAACTATTTCAATAAACTAAACATTCGCATATTGTTTGTCTAAATTCAAGGAAATGTAAACACAAGATTTATTTTAAAGGATTTTAATTTAAAGAAAAAAAATGCTTTTTAAATGATTAAAATGTTACAGTTTATGTTTCAAATATTATATTTGTTTATGCTTTCGATTTAAATAATGCAATGTTATTTATAATGATGAAACACTCTTTGGCATTTGTTTAATCTTTTTATGTGCTTCATTAAAGTAATTCAGTGGTTAAGTAAATTTTCCATGTAAACATATGCTTGATACGTTAAAAGGAAATTCTTATTCTTACAATTCTTTACATCTTCACCACTTTAAGTATTCTAGAATATATCAGGTATAGAAAAAATAAATTAAATGTTTTTAAATGATTGAGAAAAGCCATTTTTTGTTTACTTTATGAAAAAATAACGTGTTAAGTGATTACTTATTGACACATTACAAATACGCTATCTTCACGTATGAGTTTCAATGGTAACGAAAAGGCAGACCTACTAGCCAAGTGAGGAACTCTTGAGCCACTAAAAACTACAAACCACTTCCTTCTGAGACACATTAAAAGCATTTTTTGTGAAATTATGAATTAAATTTCGCTAGGCCGCAAAATCAACAGGCATATATATTATGGGATAACATTTAAGATACTTTGAAAAAGTTTTTCCGAAAGCCCCGTAAAAAAGACATGACCAATTCCTGTCTGCAAACAGGCCAGAATTACATGGCAGATCATATTAATAAAATAGGCATACTTCAATCTAATATATATGATAAATTTGTAATTTGGACATCAGGAATGCAGAACATCTTATATGCTTAGAGCTAGATAAAAATAAAATCTCAAAAACGTGGCGAGATCAGCAGACTATACTGGAATGCTGAAACTTTCAGGAACTCCTTGTCCTCCTAAATCTCTTATGTGCTTTTTCTTGGTTATCAAGTTTTTAACTTTTTACTTTTGTTCCCATGTTAATTTTCCCTAGATCTTAGTTAAAATGTTTGTTCTCTTTTACTATTTACCATTGTTCTTGTGTTATATTTATATATATATATAAGCTGCTATATATATTTAGATTAATTCAGTAAAGCCGTACGCTATTATGAAATATTCAGAATCTTTCAAAATTGGCATAATTAAATAATGTGCAAGATATACAGAAGAAACTTTTTTGTGAGGTCCTGTTTTATGTGATTTTATTTTTGTGTGATTTGTTTTGTGTGATTTATTTTTTTATGCGATGTATGAATTTCTATTGCTTTGGCGCCACTGTAATGTTTTCTATCTATTTACCAGTGCCGTAAAGGAGAATGTTAGCTTCCGCCCCGGAAAGTCAGGTTTTGCCTATAATATTTTATAAATTGGGTAAATACATATTTAACGTTAGCCAGACCTTGGGCTCCTAGAGTCCTGCCCCCCCCCCCCCCCTGTGAAGGGAGGATGTTCGTTATTCCACTGAAATGTACGTGTAGACACTTCAAGACACTCTGTTCATTTGTTATAAACAGTCTCCCGACAATGCAATTCAGTTGCTTTCTCTCAACGCTCCAGCATCCCACGCTTGATTAAAGACGAAACTTTCAATGACACTGACATTATCAATAATTTGATAGATTATGAAGACGAACAATAAGAACCGGATTTTTTGAGAGCGTATAAAAATATGCAGGGATCCAGCTTTCCAACAAACTAAAAAAGCATTTTCCTTAAAACAGATACCGATTAAGAAGTATAAAATCCCAAAAAGAGCTTCAATCATGTATATCTGGTTATTGTGATATTTATAAGCAAATGACCACCGATCTTCGTCATAAAAACTTATCTCTTACTTTAGATTGCCAAAAATTAAATAAATTGGAATTGTACCTTCAAGTGACAAAAGCGAGCTTGAACTTATTCATCACAGGGCTTTAAATTACCATTAGTAGTAATGAATTATGTACGTGCATTTTGAAAACTTCTCAGTGAGATACGATGAGAAACTATATGTTATTAAAATATTTCCATGTGTATTATTTAATTATTTATTTTGTTATGGAAGTACTCTTACATAAATTTCGTTATAATTTGCATATTTTATAAATGCGACTTTTTCTATTTTGTCCCTATCCACCTCATAAAAAAAATTCTGTAGTATTTCCAGGAATTAGTTTGTTATATGTAAGAATTTACGAAATTTTTGAACATTTTTTTCGATCGTTTATTTTTATGCGATCCCTATGTACTCTAAGTAGCCGTTTAGCAGCAAGTCTTTTCATTACCTTGTTGGAAGGGGAAGAGAGGGGGGAGTCACCTCCAGGGTGTTGTCCCTCAAAATTGGAGTGGAGCCGGATCAAATTGTGCTGTCACCTGTATGGTGCTTAAGACTACGGCTAACAACAGACATATATGCAACCCCTTACCACGATTAATTTCATGGATCTCGATCTCACGCAGTCAGACAGGTGGAATTTCTAATTTTTTGTGTTATTTTTTGATATTTTATTATTGTAGTGAATAAACCAAAGTAATACATTTATTTTTAGGGTAGCATTTATATCACATTATAAAAAATATTTTTTACTAGCTGTTATACCTGTTCTTCGCACGAGGGAATATAAAAATTAAACAATACAGATAGAAGGATAAAGAAGTTTTAATTAGTTAACCCTCCAAGGGTTCTACACGTAAAATTCCGCCATTCCAGAGATGCTTTTTCTGCCTTCAAGCAAGATTCCCAAAAGCGGCCGAGCCACATTCTTAAAAATATGGCTCAACCGCTTTTGAGAACCCTACCTGAAAGCAAAAAAATATGTGCGGTGCATTTTTGAAGCATCTCCAGAATGGCAAGACTTTAAGTGCAAACCGCTTAGTGGGTTAATCTAACGTGAATTGCAAATTAAACAAAAAAAAAAAAAAAAAATCTTTTTGCATATCTCAGCTGAACAAAAAAAATCATGTTTGTTAACTTTTAAGTTTGTAGATCTAATAGCTGATAAAAAGGATTTTTTCTTCATCTATAATCTCTTGTGGGTTGATTTTTGAAAACACCTTCCTAAGCTGATCTCTGCTCAGCAAAAGTAGCACATTGTTACAAATTTTGTGCAATGAGCGCTAAAAATAGTATAAATAATTTATATCTGGAAGTGTAATACGTTAATATTACTTTGTTGTATTTATTTTATGCTAAAATTGTAATCAGCCTCACACTCCGCCTATACAAGATTTCGCAGTTCCTGGAGTCTGGCTTAGACAAAACAAAATGCAAAGTTTTGCTTCACACATGAAAGATAGATATATGCTGTCGCAGGCTTTTTTGCAGATAGCCGAATTTATTCCTACTTTCTTGACAATTATCGTTATATTTTGGACACTTCACACAATATCGCTATAAATTATAGTCTATGTGTTATTCTAATGTATAAGCTATATTATTGTAAAATTTCATTAAAATCCATTCAGTTGTTTTTGAGTGAAAGATTACCAAACATCCATACAAACTTTCACATTTATAAAATTAGTAAGGATTATTTTTAAAAGAAATCAGCAAATGTTTTTCTTTTAATAAACTGTGTTTTTTTTACTATTACATTATATTTATAATGGATATCAAAATCATCTTTTCATACAAGAACATTTTGATAGGTAGAACAACCAAAAATATAATCAAATGAAATTACTTCGCTTTAAAAAGCTAAAGTAAACGTTGATTTAACTCGACACTACTCGCGTAGGTAACCTCGTCTAATTTTTCAATGCTCCTTCTAAATATTTTGGGGAAAACGGATAGTTTCTGGTGTAGCTGACTTTAAGTTCACATCCTTTTAGGGGCCTTAGCTCGTAGGCGAGTTCTAAATATATATTTTTGGATACCGCCTCCTCGGGTATGTCATACCCTGCGAGTGAATCACCGTTACATTTCGGAATGCATGGATACGTTTTAATCTATTGCTTATGCTATGGAGTATGCGTTGCTATGGAGTATTATTGTAATTATGATATATGATATTTAAGTAATTTAATTGATATAGTACAACACAACGTTTCTCACTGGGGGCGTGACAACTCTAGAAGGGAGGCACGAACATATTGAAAAGTCGAGAACAAAATATTATTAAAAAAAAAATATTAATTTACTAAAACTAAACAAACAAAATACATTCTGACATAATAAAAAATAAAATATTTACACTGATTTAATATACTTATAAATATATCAGCACAGCGCAATGTATTTTATAATTAATTTAATAATATTTCGTCAAGAACAATATTAATAATTACCAATGATCCTATAAGCTTGTCATATATAAAATTATATACAAAAATTAATATTTATCTTGATAATTTTTGTACGGCTTCTAAATAATCCATTAACTGCGGATTAAAAGTTATGTGATTTACTCCCCAATGCCACCTTTTTCAACGTAGGCAAGCATATGTGATGTATTGGGGGAGGGGGAGGAATAATGAAGCAAAAATAATTTGGAATAAGTAAATCCTTCACAAGCATTGTCAAGGCCCTTTTATTGCATTCCAAAGTCTTCGGAATTATTTTACGGATAGCAGTGAACAGATAAGATCGTACTTCGGAAAGAGGTATATATACGTCTGGGGAAATAAACTCTTTGGCTTAGCGAGATGTTTATATATACTGCGTAGGGGAGCCTAAAGTCACACGCGTACCGTTGTTTTAGCGTCAAAGTATAGTTTTATTGAATTCAATACATTGTTATTGTATGAGGGGGAGGCGCGATGAAAATTCTGATTGAATACTTGGTCACGAATATTGCAACTTTGAGAAGCAATGTAGTATAACAGTATTTTCGGATGAAGAAATTCACTTCGTGGTTAAGATGAGGAACTATCAAATGATGAAGAATATAACAGCAAGTATAAATTCTCCATTGAAATCGATCCAGATTTAGAAGAGGGAGACACTGTTGAAAATAAATGTTTTATATGTAGACTCAAAAACATTTGGGAAGAACGTTATTTTAAAGGAGACAACAGGTAAACATCTCATCTACTTTCAGATGAACTTTTGAAAAAAAAAATATTGTTGTGACAGTAAGAGAAAATAAAAAATGAATTCCAAAAATTTTGAATTTAAAGAATGGAGAAGTTTGCACCTATATGTTTAGTTTTAAGAAGATACAGATTAAAAAAAAATTAAGATCCAGTTAAAACATCGCACTCACTCAGGAAGACATTAAAGGAATGTATAAACAATGTACTGAATGACCTTATAAAAAGAACAGAAAAACTAAATTTACATGTGAAAAATATAATAAAATATTCTATTTCCTACTTTTCTTCCTTTTGAACTTCTGTATACTATTTTTACGCTAAAAATAGAATGTAAACACCCTTGGGTATGAGATACCCAGGACGAGAACTTTATTTTCATCCGAGCGATGCTGGGTTAAAAATATGAATACCGGATACAGTATGGAGAATATACTTAATCCTTGAAAAAGATAATTCGATTCAAAGGGAATAGAGTGGTATCATGAAATTCATTATGTAGATAGAGTGAAGAGAGTACGTAATTGTGTAATATGTATAAATACATACTTTCAATCTGAAAACAGGTGTCGAATCTTTGGAAAAATGATATTACCCTAAAAGTGTATCTCTGCAGTTCTGATTTTTCTTCTGTTACTGAATATAAGTACCAAGTTCCATATATATTCACTCGAAATTCAACTGCAGTAGAAAAAGAAATATTTTAATTCGGTTCGTATACTCTGTTACCTAATAAGATGCAGTAAGAAAAGTTTGGTAAGATTTTTCTTCTTTCTAAAGTTTGAAAAATTAGAATACATTTCCCACAGCGCAAGTGGGTGGAGAAAAACAATAGGGAATAAAAAGAAGCCAGATGAAAAATTTGATTTCAAGTTCTGATCAAACATTCGTGAAGTTAACGGATACAGAGTTCCATGTAAATAAACCATGAATGTTTTTTTTTTTCAAAAACGAATGCATGGATGACTCAAAACAAGTTGTCAATCTGAAACAAATTTGCCTGTCAGTATGAAATAATAAGAAATAATTCTTTACGCTCAATTATAAAGAAAAAAGGCTATAAAGATATTATTACGAATTTTGTGTAAAATAGTGTAAATAATTTGTATTTGTATGTGTAATGCCTTTATCTTACTCTAAATTAGATTTAATTTACGTTGAAATTGTAATATTCACAAGCAACGCCATCCCTTACGTTATAATAGTGATTCAATGGGAACTTGGCGAAAGAGCTAAGTAGGCGTTATTTTAGAGACCAAGTTGTCGACTTGGTGACCATGTTGACGACCATTTTTGCCGAGTTTGGGATCCTCTGGATTCTTCTAGAAGTTAGTAGAGAAATCCATCAACTTCAAGATCTATGATGCAAGTGGGTCTCTCTCGAATTTTCCGCGAGGGATATAAATAGAGAAAGAGCTCGCCGAAAATCAGTTAGTCAGGTTTTGACTGCGATCAGTTAGTATTGCTTTGACTGTCGAAGCGATTAGTGATTACTTCGGCTGTTGAACGAGTGATTGCTTTTGAATATTTTTTTATATACGTGTATTTTAGACACCGATAATTGTGTCTGAGAGCTGTTGAAGGTGTGAAGACCTTCTGAAACTTATTTTGTGAATATTGCTGCTGAATCCTGTATTTAAAGGACTGGATTTTCTACAATAAATTCTCATCGCTCTTAAAGAACTGTCTTGTTCTTTACTATTGATCTGCATAAAATCATTGAACCCCACATCTACCTAACAATACGTTTTCTTTTCTACGGAAAAAAACATATATTCATACAAATCTCATTATTGGAACATGAAAATACAGCAGCAAATAAATAAGAAACACACACACATATATATAAATTAAAGACATTTTGCAAATATTTCTTTTTTTTAAATTTGCTTTTAAAATTGAATCATTTTTTAAAAATGTAGCTAATTTTTAAGTAGATGGTTTGTTGTTTGAATCTTTATTGTAATAGAATTTCAATATTTCCTGGTCTAACCTCTTCCGCTCTTAAGTCTTCTGAATAATCCGTTTTAAATAAGAAGTAACTTAAACAAACAAGTATTTTAAAAGCATGATGTATTAAGAATAAAAATTTGAAATATATTCTCTGGTAAAACCCTAAGTAGTTAGTCATTTTTTTTCGATTCAGCATGTCTTATTACTATTGTAACGGATCCAACAACATTCCTATAGAACTCAGAGAAAGATTCAATCAAATCATGTTCCTAGGGCTAGTAGCAGCCAGGCTGTTTAAATATAGTCGTTTAACGCTATTTCTATTTCTTTTCACATTGTTTTTCCTAACCTATGATGCCTGTAATTAAATATTAATGTATACTAGCTAACAGTGTCTTAACTCTTAAGCTATTATTTTTTTAGAAATGTTATATGGAACTTAAGATTATTTTATTGCCACAATTGAAATAAATTAACATTTTCCCTTTTAATGTAAAATTAAGCATAGTAATATTTATTTATATATTTCTCACAGCATTATACAAATAATAACTTTTAATTAATACAATTATTAATATTTCTTGTAATTTTTTTGACATTTTTTGTGCTGAATTTTTTGTGTTTCATTTATGATTTTTTGTGAAACTTAAATGAAAAAAAAATATGTATTTTACAATGTCTATATCTGTCAATCACAGCCACTCAAGATTAATAGTTAAATTTTCTAAATATATTGAAAATATATAGATTAACCTTATACCGTATGTAATAGTTAAATCACAACATGGCAGAAAATAGTTTTACATTATAAATTCGAAAATATTATTTAGAATACAGTTTATAAACCTTTAAAAAAATGTTAAATAACAATTTCTTTTTCTCCTTAATTAAAAACAAAAAAAATAGAATTTTCTGTTGATTATCAACTAATTGAAAAAATAAGTCATATCTTAATTCAAATTAAATAAAGCAAAAAAAAATGTTTACATTTAATTATTTTTTTTTTATTGAGACTTTATTATTATTTTATTAGTTACATTTTTAAACTCTGCTAGAGGGAAGTCATAAAAAACTAAAGTAAAAAGCACAAGAATAATCATTATTTACTATTTTTTTATCCTTTCTATCTCCCTTGGCTAGATTTTTTACTAAAAAAAATCATTACGAGAAAAACACATGCTGTTTTTATATTATTATTGAAGTTATTTTTTTTAATCCCATTAATAGTTTTTTTTAATATATCCTTAATATCTTACTTATGATTCTGGGTTTAAAAAATTACTTACAAAAAATGTTTATTTTTTTATAAATTAACTAACTTCACTCAAAAGAACTGGTAATAATTTTATACTTATTTTTTAATATTTAAACGTAACACTAATTAACATTGAATGATTAAAGCTAATGTCATTAATAAGCAACGGAATAATTCTGTATTTGTGCTTTTTATTAGTAGGGAAAATAAAATATATATTTCCAGAAATCTTTTTAAGCGGAATCAACATCTTATCAGCACAACATATAGAATTTCACCTGAAATATTTGAAAAAGAAATTCTAGAGAATAATTGCAACAACCTTTTATTAATAACGTCTTGCAAGAGTAATTGTTTTCATGTTATCTGAGATTCTGAAATTGCGAAAATAAAGTTGATTAGTTGTTCACGATTTGTTAGTACGTGGAAGTGAAACCTGATTCGACTTTATCTTCGTAAATTGTTTTTGAAGAAAGCTTTGCAAAAGTATATTACTTATAAAAATGGAACAAAAGAAGAGAAAATAATAAATCTGGAATAAGATATTTTTTATGTTCTGTGCGTAGGATGGAAGAAATTGGAAATTTGATGGAACATTTAACATTAAGAATGAAAAATGAATCTAATTTTATTTAACTTTTTTTTGCTTTACATAATTAGAATAATTAGATTTTATTCTTTGCCGAAACATTGAAAAAAAGATTGTTATTTTCTGTAAATTTATAATTATATCGCTGTTATATGGTTTATTACTGTTTATTTTCATTAATTCGTATTTATTTTATTTTTTTATATCTTCTTTATAAAATGTTTTATTCTTTTCTTAGATTCCATGTAATAATTCAAAAATAAATAAATAAATAAAATTAAATTAAAAAAAGTAGAAACGTGGATTAAAAATGTGATTTAATACTAGAACGACAGTCTGCTTCAATTGGTCACTGGAGCCTGTTTACTTTGTTCTTTTCGCATTTTTGCAGGGAATTTGAAAACTTTTTATGACTTTTAATAATTTTCTCTGGTGATTACTCAGAAAAATTTTCTGGTTCTAGGTTAATTAGGAGTGATTTTACAACTAAACGATGAACAACCTGAAATGACGGCTCTTAGAAAGGGTTTAAGCCCTGATGAAATAGCTAATTTGTTGCGAGAACTTTCTGAGAATGATTCAGCTCTAATTTAGATTCCGATGGAGATATAAAACTAAAGGTAAGTGACTGAGAAGAATCTGGAGAAAGTGCAGATGCAATTGATAATATTCTAGTAAATCCTGATATATATATATCACTAGGGATGGCACAGATTAGATACCGCATAATAGTAATGTTCCTGGCAGATTTGAGACTCGAAATGTTGCTTCACGAAACATTATGTCAACGTCAGTTTTTTATGATATAAACGGTCATAATATATAATAATTCCATGAAAAAAATATTAAAAAAGTGTTAAAACGAAACCCTAGTGAACAGTAGTCCTGCAATTATTTATTTAAAATAATTACTTTTTATCAGCGTTTCTCAAACTGTGGGGAAGCCCCTCCTTGGGAGACGCGAACATATTGAAAAGTCTGAAACAAAATATTATTTAAAAAAATTACAAATTTACTGAAAGTAAACTAAATACATTCTATACACAATAAAAAATAAAATACACATTTGCACCGATACAATATACTTAAAAGTAGATTATAGTTAACTTGATAGTTAGTTTAGTAATACTAATTTAGGAACATGTTTAATAATTACCAACGATCCCGTGGGTCTTATGATATATAAAATTATATACACAAATTAACACTTATCCTAATAATTTTTTGTTTGGTTTATAATTAACCCTTAACTGCAGATTAAAAGTTATACAATTCACTCCCAATGCCACCGGAAACACTGTCAAGGTCTTTTTATTGCATTCCAATGCCCAATAATTTTATGGATAGCAGTGCACAGAAAGACTTATATATACGTCCGGGACAGTTAATGCTTTGGTTGAGCGAGAAGTTTATATACGCAGGTGGCACTTAAGAGGATAAAGTCGTATTCTAGCTTTAGCATCAAAGTATGGTATAATGGAATTCAATACATTGTAATTGTATGGAGGGTGAGGAGCGCGATTAAAATTATGATTGAATATCGGCTCCCAAATACTGAAAGTTTAAGAAGCAGTGCTTTATATATTTTATATCTCGGTGTCGAAACGACACTGGGGGACGTTTAAGGGTAATAGAAATCCTTGACGTTCTAGTATTAATCTGTTTTACTCTAGAAGTGGAGGATGATTCATAAAGATGTATACAGTTTCAATGCAGTATAAATCAAGAATAATGTAATATACTATGCTATCTGTAACATAATTGTATGGGATTATTTTAAGTTTTGTTAGAGACATTCACAGATGCTCGATGCGTGAACCATTAGTCCCACGAGACACATTAACCCGGGGATCCATTGCCACTTAACGACGTGTTAAATTATTTGAATCAGGTTCCTCTATAGCGGCTTGATACGCTGTTTCCACTTCGCTAAATCAACAGAAAGGGAAAAGATGAAGACCTTACCCCTTACGAGGAAAAAATCGCAAGGGGCTTAGGGCTTCTGCGTGTTCATTAGGTGAGAGGTATGTTATAGTCTCTAGCTCACTCATCTCTCGGTGAGGGAGATGTTCATCGAGGTAATCTCGAACGTAGGCCGATCAGTGGTATACTATCCAATACTAGAGAAACAAAATGTGAATGTCGGTCTAGAAACTGTGGCATCAAACAAATTAACATACTTCCAAAAAGGGGTTTGACCGAACATCTTTTCGGAATACGGCACAGAAGACATTTTTCTTTGTGGAATATCGAACTTATCGCACTGCGACTATTGCCTGTTTCACCTCCGTTGGAAGGGCGGCGGGCGAGACACAAGAGCACATTGTGGCGTTTGAGAAAATTAATGGTAGCGTGAGAGCTGAGGAATTAAATTATCTATTTACGTCACAGCTATTAATTACGGTTTATACATTTACTAAGATATTATTCATACTATTGATTATTCCATTAGTTCAGAATATGCTTTTTGTGAGGAACGAGGCAACACAACCGTCTTCTTTAGTGTTTTTAGTGGACTCTTTCTCCTTTGTTGGTGGGGAGCGGGTCGTTTCTGACAACTCGAATTACATTCGGGATTCCGGTTTACACGTGAGTTCAGTCGTTAGGTCTCTCATGGTCATCGGTTTCGACGTGGTCTACGTGTGCATAGCAACGGTTTTATGCTACCCACAAAAAGCCAATTTTTCAGCCGTGTCACAGAAAAATGTCACAACATCTACCTTACGGCTTACTGACGTGGTTCGTGTTTTGACTGTTATATATACTCTTAAACAGCATCAGAAATTGCAGATTTCCTTATGAATCACCATATATATAAAAATTAAATTATTTTTCCCAAAGTAATTCATCGGTATCTGGTTAGAGGTGGTGAAAAAATAGAAATATGTGATTTAATTGTTTAAAGAACATTAATAATAAAGACTGACGAGGAATACTGATTTCTGGGGTCTCAATATTATGTGCATTTCAATAACATGCTTACAAATTAATATTTGTAAATTGTAATGATTTCGATTCATTGTTAATTATTTTTCTGTATGCTATTTTTTTCATTAAAAACAAAAGTATAGCTCATTACTATTGAAACATACTTATATGGTATTTGTAATAACCTATAATTTCTAATCTACGGAATTTTTTTTATTGTTTTTCATTTATTGTTAATATTGCACAAGGTTTCACTAATTTCTGAAATCACAATTTCAAAATTCCAAATCATTTCTGAAAAGTCATTTTACATTTACACCCATAAAAAATAAAACATGAACTGATTTTTTCAACCAAATTCACTTAACACAAACTAATTACTATTGTTAGACGCCTACGACTGTGTCTCACGAGCACCTAAATGTGTGGGGGGAAGGGAAGAAGCACTCCACATGATTCAAATCTGTTGTTGTTGTTACTAATGTCACCTGATCGGCAAAGATCAGATCAAGGCACACGAAATTCATCATGGTAAAGGGCTAAGTGACGTATGTCGTTAGTCACAGCTTTGAGCACCATAAAGGTGACAGAACGATTTAGCTAGGTGATTCAAATTTAGTTTATTTATTTCAACACTAAGAACAGACACAATTTTAATT
>BMAV01022934.1:39198-66618 GCA_019973955.1 Trichonephila inaurata madagascariensis
ATTTATTTCAACACTAAGAACAGACACAATTTTAATTAATAATATTAAAAGAATGTCTTAGTGAAAATCGTGAAAGTGGAGCAATGACAGTAACACGCGTAAGCGATTAGTCGACTAACAAACTGGATCCTTCTTTTAATTCAGGATCTAACTTATTATCTGATTTAATCTAATCTTAATTAAATCTTAGTTTCCTTCTAATAATAATCAAAGCTCTATAATTCAAATATTATACCTTTAATATCAATTTCACCTGTCTCGAGTATATCTTCGCTCCTTCTAATAATAATCAAAGCTCTATAATTCAAATATTATACCTTTAATATCAATTTCACCTGTCTCGAGTATATCTTCGCTCCTTCTCTCTCTAAAGCTAGAGAACCTCGTCTATTTATAGTGAGTTAATTTACATATCTCGATTCTCTTCTTACGAAGGTCTGGTTGTGAATAACGCGAATTGATAGCCGAAAGATTTCCCAAGAGGATTAGTTCGAAGGTCGTGTCTAGATCCGTCACACTATCACAAATTAGATTAACTTTACATATTAGCAAATTATAGGGGTTGGGGATCTTTATTTGTATGAATGCATTCGAGAAATAATTCATCGGATTTTCCATTTCGTCTTTTAAAATTAAAATTACACATTTTTGTAAGACTTCGAATATTAAAAAATAATTCTTGGATCTAATAAAAGTCTAAAAGAATTTTAAATTACTGAGCTCTTTGTTGAATTGAAGAAAATATCGTATCTGTCTAGAAATCTCTTATACGTGGGACTAAATTTTTTTTTAAAACTTGTGTTCAGTGATTGACTAAAGTTTAAGTTAAAACTAAATTTGTGACCAATACAATTATAAAATGTTAGCAAACCAATTTTAATTCATGGCTCAACTATTTAAATCAATTAACCATTATAGAATTCTCATGTTACAGTAATTTTAATTTTATATTTTAAAAAGTTTTTAACAGTAAATGGGAAAAATAATATTTATATATTTTTTAATATTTTCAATGTATTTTTATGAATTTCTATATCTATTACTCCCAATTGTAGGCACATATAAAATATACGAAAATGATTATATATTTCCTTAAGCTAAAAGTTGCTTAATTTGGAAAGTTAAAACCTTAATTTTTTGACAATTTGAGATTTTTACATTTTGAAATTGTATAGATTTTAACCTTTCAAAAAATACCTTACTTTAACCTCTAAGGTAATTAGAAGACCTTAAAACCTATTTTTAAATAATCATTGAAACTGGGCCACGCCCATTTGAATGGCGAAAAATGTAAACAAAATACTTAGTTTTTGCTTAAAAGTTGAACATCTGATATAAACCAAAACATGTATCTTTTATTGTAAATTGAGCCTTTCTTTTTTTTTTTATTTCCTTGCCGATTAGAAGTCTCACTGAATACATTAATATCAATTTATCTCAAAATGTAAATTTTGACGTTCAATGTACCTTTTCTGAAAAACTACTGTTCACAGGTATGTAAATTTTTTATGATATATTTATAAAGATGGCTAATATATAATAAAATGAACTTTTTGTAAAAAACTCAAAAATTTATTTTTTACAAATTTTTTTATGTGAAAGATGGGTCAAATTTTCCTATGTTTGATAAAATGTTTTATAAGTTATGAAAAAATTCAAAATTAGCTAAAAGCTCATTTCAGCATAATGAGAAAGGTGTACTTTGATTGTATGAGGAATTTCAACCATGCACATATTACAGATTTTGACAAAAGGTACATCGAAAACAGCCAATTTAACATTATCGGTATAGAGGTTTCCTACTCCCCTTAAAATGTTCTGCACTTCAAGTTAATGCTAATAATTTTGCTCTCACAAATTTTACAAACGTTGTGAAAACATCAAAGCTTTTTCCGTAAATTAATAAGTAAAGTATTGACACAACCTAATGAATAAATGAGTGTTTATTGACTTTGCGCTATATAGAAAGCGAAGGTTATTTTCTCTCTCTCTCTCTCTCTCGACGGACCTTATAATTTTGAATACGGTTGTGCTGGTACCCCACTTTCTTAATTTCCACTACGCGCCAATGTGGGAGCTTTGATCCTCAACAGATTTAACAAATTCAGGATCATGATCACACATATGTGATCAAGCATTTCTCCCTCCAGGGCCCACGGTATCATATATGTTATTGTGCTTTCTTTGCATTGAGGCATATGATTACATCGGTGTGATCTGAGTTTGGAACGTTTTTACATTAATTTTTACAGGCACTAGATAACGGTTAAAGTCCATTTTTTTTCAAATAATGTTTCATAAAACTTTGAACTTTAATATGAGCTATCAGCTCCGATATTTTTTTAATTAGATCCGCAACATAATGATTAATTAATAATAAAAAAATGATGCATTAGCTGTTATTTAAAAGATTTGTATAAGTTGAAGCTACAACAAGTTTATGGGAAAGTAAATTTATCTCGCTTGGGATTTGAAAAATAACATTTTGTAAGTCTTGCGTGTATTATATTTTAATCATCATGTCGAAAAAAATACTTTTTTTAATTAAAATTAAAAACATTCTCTATAAAATTCGCATTTTTTTTAAATATAGCCAATATTTTTATACTGTATATTTTCAGATATGATTAATGATAATAAATTACAAATTTTAGATTATTTGATAGCATTAAAGATTTTATAGGGATTTTTAAAACGAAATTATATAGGCATAGAGCGCGCAGGTTAATTTGCCTGGTCCCGTGCGTATGTATACTATCGGAAAGTGCGGGCCTGGGGAAACGCTTCTTTCTCCTTCCTCCGATCCTGCCATCGAGCAAAGGACTAGAGAGCCTAGAGACTAGCCTATTGCCTAGAGAGCAAAGGATTGGGGGGGACGGAAAATTGGAGGGCGAAAAAGACAAAAAAATTAAAATTACAGCGAACGTACCACCACCTCATTAGAGAAGTATTTCTGCTCTTAAGAGAGTAAAGACTGAAATGAGATCTACCATGGAAAATGAAAAAGCTTAACAGTTTGATGGTGCTATGCACTCAAAATGATATATGGAAATTGATTACAATGATGTCCTTAAACGTTTTGCAATGATCAAAGTTCGAAGAAATCTTTTGCTGTACTAGCACCATGTTAGTGCCTCAACAATGAATAAAGATGTTTGAAAGTAAAAGGTAGTAAGGTGATGAAAAAAATAATAATTAACAAGTTGAAAACAGTCCATATATTAATGTATACTCTACACTGTAATTGCGAATGATTTCATTAATTTACTTTACTAATTTACGAAGGGGGAGGGTCTGTGATGTCGTAAGGTGAGAAATGAACAAGTGGCCAAACCATTTCACTATCCTTTCCTTACAGCTGCCAGTGCAGGACACGGCGGATCCATATGCAGTAGATAATGGAACAATTTTCCAAAGAACAAAACCTAAGAAAGGGGAAAGAGTAAGAGAGTTAAGAAAAACTCCCTACAGAACCAAAACTGGAAAATAAAGAACCCAAGGACGGGAGGGGGACCACGGGGGGGGGGCTAAAAATTTGAAGTGCCTAGGGCGCCGGGGAGGTTAAAAAAGGCCCTGCATGTTTGCCACGAGTTCTTGACCTTAACCATTAGGCTACCGCAGCCACGACATAATACAGTGAATATAGAAAAATTCGCAAAATATCTTGGCGAGATAAATTTTAAAAATGAGCAAGATCCAAAAGGAATTATTAAAGTGATTTCAAATTGTAGTCTAGCGTCAATGATTGGAAGACAAGTTTCAATTCTCCAATAATTTTATCTTCACTCAACTTAATACAATTCTGATTAATCAATTTATGGGAGTGTTTTCATTTCAATTATATTCAAGAAGAGGGGTGGTGAACCTTTTTGGATCAACGTGCCATTTTTTCTTTAAGAAATGATTAAGGTAGTATAGACGTGCCATCAAATATTTTTGACGTGATTATTGAGAAAAGAATAAAACTAAATACTAACAACTCTCAAAACTCTTTAATTACAACGAAAAAATACATTTTGCACATTATAGTAGTAAATGTTTTGTTGATAAGTGTAATTCAAATTCAAGTAACATTAGAGTGAATTCTGTTGTGGTAGAATAGATGAAAAATAACTTAGAATTGTAAGATGTTACTTTTACTACAAAATGCAAGCTCAATTGGAGTAATCTTCGAAACGGTTTGTGAGTCTTTAATGTTATCCATCTCTGAATATAATGACTCGACGCATAGGTAGATGAAAATATGGTTATAAAAAAGCATGAACCAATTTTCTCAAACAGCTAAATGTATCTGAAATCAAATTCCATGTTTTCAAAATTTCATTACTAGAATTTTAACTTACATTGCCTGTTAATCTTTCGGTTTTAATCAATTCCAACTGTCTCCATTTTTTTAACAAATTTTTGAATCCATATTGAACTAGACTTCAAATCAATCAGAGTTGCATTTCAAATTTTTACAGCCAATAGAATTGGGACAACTTCAGTTTATTAAATGAAGCCACATCAAGGTACATAAAACAACTTGAGCGTTTCCGGTAATTCTTTTAACTGAGAAAATCTCGCTGAAGACTGTGACCGATCACTTAGGTTTCTCGTAATACTTCATGCTGAACATTGTTATTTTGAATTAAAATGCAAACCGTTTTGATCGGTGGCGTGCTCAAAATATTTTGTCGCGTGCCATCAATGGCACGCGTGCCAATGGTTCTCCCTCCCTGTTCAAGGATGTCATTCAGAAATTACTTCAAAGCAACGCAAATGTTTGGAAAAATATGAAAATAAAAGAAAAGCATTCAGTTCATAACACATTTCATACATGAAATTTTATATATATGTTACCGTTAAAGTGTGAAATTCATTATTTCATAGAATGAATAGGTATTTCATGAAATAACTGAACAAGTCAGTTAAAGAATATAAAATTATTGAATTCTACTATTTAACTATGTATTCTATAGAATAAAGATTATTTGATCGTTAAAGTATGAAATAAAGCACTTGAAAGTTCTTTAAACCACTTCTAGCTGCTTTTAATCAGTTTTGAACCGCTTATAGCTGCTTTGCAATTACATGTGTATGTACCTTCGTTTCATTGCTTTTAAACGTAGAATTTAAGCGGAGTGTATAAGCGTTCTACATTTTTGGTTATTAAAAAAAACATTTTTGCAACCTGTTTTCAAGCAATGCGACTTCTGTAAGAATGGAGGTCTAACCAATAATAATAAAGATTCAATGCGAAATATTTGAATCTATATTATACAAGAGTGGGACAGCAGAAAAAAGTGCTGCACTTACTCGTGAAAAAATATTAACTTTGATAGCAGAAGTAAAAAGTGCCAAAACATCACAGAACAAAGCACCACGTGATTATTAGGTCATTCCAGCATTTTGATATCCCTGAAGTTGAAGGAGCAGAAAAGTTAATTGTGCCAGTAGCAGATCCAAAATGTATTCTTTTTGTTTCTCTTTCTGTTATTTAATGTTAGCAATATGAGCAATAATAAGTTATATCATCTGCTTTTTCTAATTATTTATCAATTAATCATGCGCAATAGGAATAAAATGTATTTTTCGAGAGATTTTAGCTATTTATTATTTACTAGCTTTTTATTTTATCTAGTTATTTTATATAATAGCTATGTAAGTATGAAATTTTCATCTGTCATATACTTTAACTGACTTGTCAAGTCATCTTATGAAATACCTAGTTATTCAATGAAATAGCTGAATTTTATATACTTTAAAAGTAACATAAATTACGTAATGAAATTTTTACTCATTTCAAATTATAGATCTATTCAAATATAGATCTATCAAATCTATTTTTTTGCAAAAATTAAAGTTTTCCAAGGCTCTTTTGCCAGGTGCAAGTATTTCCAACAGTAAAAACTGCTGTTGGAGACTTTAAAAGTTTTATAAAGACAAAAGCGCCCTGTATTTGTCTAGCGAACTGAAACGAGTGGAGTGTCTGGGATTTCGATCATTCGAGCTTGAGATAAATCTCAGAGGGAATGCCAAACAAAAACTGTTTCGAAGCAAATGAGGCAAAAAGAAAGGGGTTTTTTTTATTATAAAGACTGAAAGGTTATGCTTTTGATGAAGAATTCACATTTTATTTATTTTACAGTTAGTTCTTTAAAACGATCTATTCAGCAAAAATGTGTAATGTGTATATAAAAATTCTTAGACATATATATAAATCTTAAACATAAATATATATATATATATATATATATATATATATATAAGTGATTCATTTTATATAAAGTAAAGAAAAGCTTTTACAGGGAGTATACAAAACAGTGTAAAGGGCTTGTTCAAAACATTTCCGCTCCTCTCACAAATTTAATGTCCATACATATAATAACTAGAAAAAAATGTAGACACATTTCTTATCGAAAATAATGTAATTCTATTTGAAATATCTATTCGTAAAATTTTATGTTTTTATTCGCGGAGTATAAGCTAAAAGTAAAAACAGTCATGTCCACTCTTTCTACCAAGTTTATTTCTATAAACATACTATGAAACAAGTAATACACAAAAAAATAAATTTGGCAATTTCTACTTAGGTCAACAAAGAAAAAGTTTATTTTAGTTACTTTTTATTAAATAGTTGCAATTAATATAAATATGCGTATACATGTAACAAAAACACAATATTAAGTGACAAAACAGAAAGCGATTTTCCTTGCAATATTCCATCTTCGTTTTTATACAGGGTGTTGGGCTGTTTTTGTTTGTAATTATTCTAATAAAATAGTATAGTAAAGAAAAGAAGTCACATTCTCAGAAATTAGGCCTTTCCAAAATATTTTATTCATTTTTTTTTTAATTTACATGCACAAAGTAACTTAAAAAATGTGTCATTTGATATTCTTAAGGTATCCTACTACGTTCGGAACCGTGATTTTGCAACAGCGCATAAATGGATAATTTTCATGGTATTTAGTGTCACTTCTATTAGAATACATATATAAAATTGTTTTAAGGACATTTTGACAAAAAAAAATTATTTAAATACAATATTTTGGCAAAAAAATTAACTTAGAATAAACTTTTTTTAAAATGTTCTCCTTTTGTGAAAAATGCTTCCATTCCTAATAGTTTGCCTGTATTTAGCTCAGACCTCTGTTCAGAGGCTCAACTAGAATTTTTGAAATATATTAGAAGTAGGTTTATCCATGTTTTACGACACAACAGAGAAAAGAAATTTTAAGAAAAAAACGCCGATAATTTTTTCAATTGGTTGTAACTCTGAAAATAATGTGAATTTTTCAAAAATCGTAGTTGAGCCTCTTTACAGAGGTCTGTGCTATATACAGGCAAAATATTATCATAACAGAAGCATTTTTCACAAAAGGAGAACATTTTGAAAAATGATTATTCTAAGTTAATTTTTTGCTAAAATATTGTATTTAAATAATTTATTATTTTTTGTGAATGCTCTTAAATTATACTAATGACATTTATTACTAAATCTGTTTTAGATTTCTTCTGTATTGTTTGTTGATTAAAATGTGTAGAAGAGACATCAAATGCATTTAACTTAAAAATGGTTTTTTTTTCAAAGACTTTTCTCGAAGGTATTGAAAAAAATGTCATTTCTAACTATTATGTTGAGAAATATTTATAGCACTTTAAAGCTATAATTTTATGATACATTTACAATTTTTAGATACATAAATCTAAAATGTGCTGTTCTACGTGTTTCTTCTGCATTGAATTATTATTTTTGTTTCTAAATTAGTACATATTTTCGAATTGTGAATTTTTAAAGCAAACAAAGTGTGATTAGTTTATGAATAGTACTTACAGTCCATTTATTAGGGGATTTTGTCATCCCTGAGTAAAGTCAATTTATCGTAATAAAATCAATTTAAATATCTCTATGGAGAATTATAATTGTAGTTCTCATTAAAATTAAAGCATTAAAAAAGAAAGAAATTAATTATTTTTAAAAGAAAATTATTCTTAATTTAAACTAAATCCTGTACATTTTTAGTTAAATAAATCTTGGAATTGTTTCATTTCAACCTATCTCTTTATATAATAAAAACTTAAAATTGTTTTCCTTTCTCGGGTTGAAATACACGCCAGTCATTGAATTTATTTGACATAGTTTAAATAAGACCTCTTAGCAAACAAGTAATATAAAAAAAACTTTTTAAGTCAATTCCTACTTAGATCAACAAAGAAAAATTTTATTTTAGCTACTTTTTATTAAACAGTTGCAACTATTATAAATATGTATATACATATGACAGAATCACAACATTAAGTGGTAATTAATTTTTATTAATCATCATTAAAGTATCGTATTGTCATCCAAAACAATCGTGTATATAAAACTTCAGTTCTAATGAAGGCTTTAAAACGTGAGAAATTTTTTTAAAGTTTTGACCCAAGTCGCTAAAAATGAAACCAACATTGCTGTATCTGTAATTCTTTAAATAATTAGCTTCAGTCAATTAGTTTTAATTAATTATAATTAAATTATCGTATTTTATCCAAAGCAATAGTATATAGAAAATTTCAGCTCAAATGAGCATTTTAAAATATGAGAAAAATACCTTTTCGATACAAGTCGCCAAAAGGGTCACCAAGTCACCAAAAATGATGCCAACGTGGCTGTACTTGTAATTCTTTAAATAATTAGTTTTAATCAATTACTTTTTATTAATTATAATTAAATTACTATATTGTCATCCAAAATAATTATGTATATAAAATTTCAGCTCAATTAAGCGCTTTAAAATGTATTTTATTAACAATTGAAAATTCCACGGAGATAAATATATAGAGAGAAAGTGTGGGCTAATAGTAATATCTGAAAAATAAGAATTTTGTGTGTGTGTGTATTTCTCTCTTTATTCCTTGTAATTAGCATCTTCAAACAATATATAGATTATTTTTTTGTAATTTGTTTCTTTAAAACTTATCAAAAGACTGATAACAGTAATTTAACATTACTTTTTTTTAATAAAACATCATTGATACCATCAAATAATAAATTCTTTTGTTTGACCATAAAATTAGGAAAATAAATATAATTACCACAGGCAACCAAGGCTTTTATTTTAACGAATACATTTTCTTTCATTTAATTCCTCTCTAGCATGCAATAAAAAATACGCCTGCTAGAATAAACTCTTAAAGTTATGTACACACCATGAGGCTCAGTCTCATCAATATTTATAAGATCAGCCATTAGTTGTGTTTATTCATTTCGAACCGGATGCATGTTAATTAGGAACAGATTTTAGTAGATATAATATTATTAATACGCACACCTCATTAACATGAGGAGAAAGGCACACTCTTCATATCATATAAGCTTATTCGAATGCTTTCACGCTGATGAATTCAGCGCTAATTCTGCAATCTTCTCTTTAATGCCTCTACCATGAATGAAAAACGTATAATGCAGTTGCTATTTGTTTAAGTTAATGAAATTATTATTTATGTTAATTTATGAATCACGCCATCATTTTGTTGATGCTGTTGCTAGAATTATTGCGTTTAATCATTTGTGGATACATAAGGAAATAAACGAATATATGTTGCAGGAAAATGACGCAATTAGGAATTTCATGAAATCCTTAAGGGGATACGATCATTTGACGGGAGATGTTAAAATAATGTCTCTTCAAGGTCATTTCCATGATGAAAGTAAGTGATTTTATCAAACTCTAAACTGTTTCAGTAAAAATTGCATTGGGAAAATGCTGTCCTGGGGGGAGGAGACACCTGTGGGGGTCGAGTCCTTGAACTTCCTAATCATACAGGTATTACTATCGATCCCCTAAATATCAACCCCATATCTTCAAAAGAATGGCACCATAAAAATAATATGGATTGAAATTTTTTAGTGTGTAAGCAACCGAGATAAAAGATGTTACAATATAAGTAGATGCATGATGAACAATTTACATAAACCAAGTTTTTATTTTCGAAATTGAGTTACGAAATCTACGCTTGCATTACTGAAAGAACTGCTTATTCATAAAAAAAATTAAGAGCTTCGTGCCTTCATACCGCCGAGACATCCCCATGAAGGATATGTATCCAATCTACATGAAATTTTTACCCCGATGAGACTTGTACAAATTAATATTTCATCAGAAGCATAAATCTTGGACGTCTATAACATTAGTAAAAATGTTGCATAAAACGATATCAGAATGCAGTTTTGAAGTAAAGGAAATATTCCTTTTCATGCGATTGTTTTAAGTGATCAACTTCAGTATGCTTCAAAAAAGAATACGAGTATTTTAACCCTTTATCTATCGACGGTACTTATAAGTACCACTCACTTTAAAATTACATAGAATAACCATTTTTACGAATACTCTGACGATATTTAGCAGGAATATTCTTTCAAATCCACTCTTCTATGATATGTGGCAGCACGGGTTCTATGATGAGTATTTTAGCTGGAAAGGCGAATAGTTTTACAGCAGAAATTGCATTTTCAGATGATGTGGTTTTCAGCGGATTGCAAAGATTGTCATTTTTGTTCCGAAAAAATAGTTAATGACAAAAAGTAAGTGCCTTGTTTTTTTTGGATGTTAATAGAGACTTTAGATAACGATTTGATTATTTATTTTAAGTGAACAGTATGTATAATTAATTTTACAGTTGAATATCTTTAATTAATTAATTAGCTCTAACTAATTAAATTTACCTAAATTGAGTGCTTTGTTTATGTATATTTCTTAATTTTCAATGTAGTGATTCAAAAAAAAATATTGCATGAAAAAAAAAACTGCAGTAAATCATAATGCGGTAGATAAAGTGTTAAATGAGGCAGTTTCTGAGTTCGATCATGAAAGAATTGCTGCCTATAGAGAACGCCGATTATTTTTCTGTGAAATTGAAAATTCTTTCGAATGTAACCAAGCAACAGTGATGTCAATCAGTGATTCATGCATGCGGAGGGAACAATTGAGCTACCTACCTACTACACCAGCCTTTTCACAACTCTGCTTGCGATAAATGACCTTTTATGCGCATGGCAATGATGGACATCTACAATACATCAGAAACCATATTACAACAAATATATTCTGTTGTACAATATTAGGTATCCGCACATACCATTCAATGTCGTTTACTTCGCAGTAGAATGGTCATTGCTTCAATTACATTTGACTAAAACTCACAGATGTTTGTGTAATGGTGCATTGAATGACGGAGCGAATGTCACGATATTAAATGAACAGGTGAAACGTACTTCTGTATGCAATAATAATCTGCAGATCTGACAAAAATAGGTTGCTCAATTGCCATCATGCTGATTCTTCTCTTGGTATTAAATTCCAATACTATATTCTCCGTTACGTATTGTGACATCTCTCGCGTTCTTCTTCTAACATAACTCCTACGTTCTTCGACTGCCACGATTAATGGCAAAACTTTTCCAACCCAATTCCAAAAGGAAAACCGAAGCAACAATGCAAATAAGATAACCTTTAAAAGGATAGAAAGTTTAGTGAAAAAGAATGGCAATCTTAGAGGAAGTTTAGTGTGGAACAGTTGGAATTGTGTTTAGACGGCCTATTCAAGAATCAAGGAGACGCCCACCCTCGCTAATATTTACAAAGAGGAACGATTGCACACGAGCACATAAGTCTACCTGAAGGTATCAGAATCGTTGAGTCTTCAACCAAGGTAGGAGGATTATATTCTGAACGATATATTAATATTGAAGCGAGATTAGGTAGATAATTAGTTATATTTTGATAAGTGACCTAGTTGTGCGATCTGACTTAAATAAATCGGCATATTTTGGTTTATTCTCACTTAAAATAAGTTTGTTCGTTATATAAGTAAATTAAGTTAAATTCTTAAAAAAGTCATATTAAGAATTATAGAATGTCTCATCCTTCCGATAATCCCACACCTCTAACTTACGCGGAACCCCCACGTCATAGCTATCGACAGATGGCTATGTCACAGTATTATAAGTACAATGTTCAGCCAGCGTTGTACCTCTGAGGACATGGAACTATTGTCCTGCCTCATTTTCGGAGCTTACCTTCAGCCAAACTCCAGCAAAACAATGCATGACCCAACGGAGCGCATGCGTAGTTTTTTCACCCAGTAGATTAATTACATTGCTTCTACTTAGCTTACCTGTTATCTCGAACTACCGTTGATCGCAGTGATTCCCAACCTCCAGGTCACGGACCAGTACTATTATATATTATTAAGCTTATTCAACCTAAATTGAGTGATAGTTTAATTTCTCTGCATTTAATAAAATGAAAATAAAACCACATTCGTTAGAGAAACATTTTATACATAGTGCCATTTATGTTAAATTAGAATAAACAAAATTTAGTGGAATCATAAAATAATAACTCGAATCTAGTCCAAGAAAAATTTCACAATCAAACGAATTTGTTATAAGATTTAAAACAAATATATAACACCATGTTTCATAAAACCTTTTACACTTTTTACAGTTGAAAACCATTGACATATCATATATGTGGAAAGTTGGCTATGTCCTTAAGAATCAGCTTCACAGTCAGGTCATGCTTCAGGAATTATGGGTGGATCGACAAAGAAAAGCAGGAGTTTGAATTGTGCGAAAAAAAAAACAACTTTAGAACAGAGAAGCAGACAATTATCAATCCAATATCTACAATCTTATTAATTAATATACTGAAGTTATATCTCTTCAAACTTCGTTCGAAATGATTTTTTTTTGTTAATAATTTTGTTAAATTTTACCTGGACGCTAATTAACGTAATAAACATTAGAAACTTTAATTAAATTTTAACGAGAAAAATAATTTACTACTGTGTTCAATTTAATTAAGATTTACCAAAAACATTTTATTTATTTATTTCCTTGCATTCAATTAAAATGGGAGACATTTTATTTGTTTCAAATAAAAAAAAGCATTCTAAAAATGCCATCATTAAACGAATGGCCTGTGCTTAATTAAAAGTATACGATCATACAGAGAAACAGGATCATATTCATTTTTAGTCAAGCTTAAACTAAGACACTAGATTTCAAACATGAAATTCCGTCTCATATATGTATGTGAGTGTATTTTGCGTATAGATGTGGTGTTTATAAATGTGTTTATGACAATAAAATTCTTAAAATGATTAGTTTTATTTGAATACTTAATGCAGAAGCTAACTGTATATGTCAATAGGAATTTTTAATTTAAAAAAATACTCTTTTAGGAATCCAAACTTTTTTACAAATACATTGAAGGCAAAAATTTTCTTAAAGTTCATTTTAAACAAAATAGTTCTTAAATAACATAAAAATAGAATCAAATTACTTATCTTTTTTAATCCTAATGGAACGAATACCAGAAAAGTACTGTAAGATTAAGAACAAATATTACATTCTAATATATGCATATACTTTAAAAAAGAACACTATATAAGTGGAAGCCCATCGAGTAAGAGAAGATAAAACGAGGAAGAAATACCCTCAATAATATTATCTCTCCCAAATATGTTCAGAATATTTTAAACAGAATAAACAAACAGCAAAGAGAATTCAGTATTGTCACATATTTTATTAAATTGAAGTAATACTCTACTAATAACTAGCAAGATCAAGTATTCAGTACCCTGAGGAATTCAGTTCACATCCCACAATAAAATTTCTGTTGCAGCAAATCTTTACGAATATATGCATAATGCTCATATTTCCATTTAAAACACGCCCTAAATCCCAAACGAATCTCCAATCAAAGCCCTCGCTTTGGTTTCCCTCGGCGACCTAGAGCTACCTTCTCCAATCGAGATTAGTTAATACCCATCATGATTCCAATCACTAAAGTTAGTTCTAAATTGGTTACTGGGTGAACCGTCCTCTGCTTCTAACGAATCGCCGTAGGGAAATTTGAGTCTGATGGATGGCATTTCGTATCGTGTGTTGTCGTGGAGCTTTCGGGATTAGCAACCAAATCCGGAATAATTCCTCTGGAATAACACGGAGTCGTGGTTGCAAAGGTTGTTATCATGTTCCAATACGTCTACCCCATTAGCATCCTGTCAAGGGTTTCGAGTTTTCTAATTAGCGTAAGATTGCTTTTTGACGGCAAGCAAACTATTGAAATACGCCTTAAAGTGTGAACTTTAAGTCTTCTATTTATTTGGAATTCGCAGAGGAACTTGTTAGGAGTAGATAAAGGTGTGAGGTAAATCGTCAATAACACGTAATGCCAAACAGTAGATTTCAGATCTGGTTTTATTAACACTCATCATATATATTAACGTTTCCGTATTTTTTTTGTCCATTGGCAACTTAATTATTCAATGTTTGGTTTTATTCAAGTAAGTAAGTCTGGATACTAATAATTTTAAGTTTAAAAATAATAAATTGCCACTAGTAAATAACATTTTAAACCTGGTAAATTAACAAGTAATGTAAAAAGAAAAAAAAAATAAAGTCATACCCTATTTAGATCAGCAAAGAAACTTTTTATTTGAGTTGCTTTTTTATTAGATAATGACAATTAATATAAATATGCATATACATATATGACAGAAGCACAATATTAAGCGCCCAAACACCCCTTTTAAATGAACGTTAAATATTTTTTAACCCCATTAAATTTGCAATTACATTTTTCTAACAAGAGTTGAATATAATAGGTAAGAATTTATCTTATAACTAGTAAAAAGGAATGTTGACGTCTAACTAGCGTATCATTATTCATGTTAAATTAAATCTTCAGCACGATTTTAACAAAAGCATCCAATAGTGCTGCCCTCTAGAGGAATATTTCTTAAACTATAATTAATTAAATTAAATTAATGAGTTCATATTGAAAAAAGAATGTAGTAACAACAAGTGTCATCTATTACAAGTTTAAAAAAATTTACTTGAACTTGAATGGAAGAATAAAAAGTATTTTATTAACGATTAAAAATTTAGTGATGTAAAAAATGAATAATAATATTTTAATTATGAACTAGAGTGAATAAATCTAAGTAAGAAATCTTAAAGTTAGATGATAAAATCAAGAAAATATCATGACAGCAAGTGACATTTACATCTATCATTCGCGCGAAAATATTTTAAATTTTATTTAAATTCCCTTAGACATTCTGATTATTTTTTACAAATAAAATTAACTTTAAAACTATTGAATTGGTCTCAGTAACATATGCAATTTATTTTCTATAATTCAGGATTATGTTCAGAGCATATAAATATTTCATACATAACTTAATTAAAATGTATGCTCTTCGAACAGGAAACCTACAAATACAATACACTAAAGCAGGATAAAATCTAAAATTACATTTTCAAGAACATTAATATTTTACATAAGTATAAGTTTCTTATTTGTAATTGAGTTTTTTTCACCATTACCTTCTGAGTTAATAAATATATTTCTCTTAATATGGTATGTATATACAAATAAAGAGAAGACTGCCTCATATTTTACAAAATTCTTTTTCTATTTTTTCTCAATTCCTAATATTAGTTCACAATCTCCCTATATCTTGTTCAAATTTTTAATAGTTAATAAAATGCAATTTAATGCTCTCAAATGAGCTAAAATTTTATATGCATGATTATTTTGGATCACAACATGGTAATTTAATTATAATTAATACAAATTAATTAATTAAAACTAATTATTCAAAGAAATGCAGATACAGTCACTTTGGCATTCTTTTTGGCGACTTGTGTCAAAACATTAAAAGTTTTTTCCTCACATTTCAATGCACTCATTTGAACTGAAATTTTTATACACGATTGTTTTTGGTAAAAATACGATAATTTAATTATAATTAATTAAAATTAATTGACTGAAACTAATTATTTAAAGAATTACAGATACAGCCACTTTGATTTGATTTGATTTAAGTTTTAAAGCACTCAGTTGAACAGAAATTTTATATACATGATTTTTTGGATGACAATACGATACTTTATTAATAATTAATAAAAATAAATTATCACTTAATATTGTGATTCTATCAAATGTATATACATATTCATATTAATTATAATTATTTGATAAAACGTAATTAAAATAAAATTTTTCTTTGTTGAGCTACGTAGGAATCGACTTTATTATTTTTTTATATTGCTTGTTTTTAAGTACGTAAATGTAAATCAGTCATGTGCAATAATTCTCACATGCAAACAGTTTGTGTTATACCTAACGTATATATTGGTGTATTTTGCGCAGCAGCATGTAGCCCGCAGCTATACTTTCAAACCACCTTTTTTAATTTTTAGGTTTATTAGCCATATAAAGCGCACCTTTTTTTTAAAGAAGATATCTGAAATGTGTATATGTGAAACTCTCTCAACTTTTTAAGTCTAGATATAGTGTTTGATTGGATAATGAGACACAGAGGGAGAAAATAAACCTGACATAATTAAAAAGTCATTTAAAAATGAAATATATATATTTTCTTATTAAGAAACATTATGTAGATATATGCAGAAATTTACATTTTTGTCTCATATTTTATTTTTATTTTTTTAAGGCTATTACTTTTATATCTTGCGTATAACGCGCATCCGAAAATTTCGATCTTATTTTTTGTGTAAAATGTGCGTGTTATGTGCCAGAATAAAAGGTGTTTAATTCAAGTTACTGAGTCTTGACGCTAGAGGGCAAATCACTACGTTGCCATAGCAACCAAGCAGATCCTTAATAACTGGTACTTAAACCACTTAGGTACCATTAATTAAAACCAATAGCGAATAAATTTCGTATCACAGCCCATATGTTAAACTTTCGTGAGGCTTATCAATCCTTATACATATTCTAAGACAACAGCATAAAGCCTACAGTTTCTGTAATGAAAAAATTATTGAATGGCTTGTTCTATTTTAAGAATATGAGAACATTTCCATAAAAATTATAATCAAAAACTGAACATGTAGATGGAACATTTCCTTATAAGTGTGCATACGATTATTAAAATGTATTTCGTTTATATTTAAATTGAAACATAGAAAAAAAATTAAAAAACCAAAAAATGTAGTCACAGTTTCATTTTTATCATATTATATAATATTGGTAAATTTTAAGATAATACAGTTTTTTAGATTCAAACTGTTTTGTTGCGAGCCTTTAGTACTTTTTTAACACATAGTTTTAATTTTTAAACTTAAAATTAAAATAAGTACATTTTTTAGTAATTTTAATATGTTTAATCGGGTATATTCTTTTTGTGTGTTGTTTGCGCACGTAAAATTACACACTACATTTTGTAAATGTAAATATTTATGGTTTCTATTCACATTTTCGCCTTTATAAAAATGTAATATCTTCTTAACTGATTTTTTTTAAATATCGAAGCTGAGAAAACTTATATGTTTTCTTTAAATCTGTAGCACGCTGGGTAGAAATTTTATGAAGGATACATCTACCCACGGACTGTGACTAATGTAGAAAATCTAAAGCCAAAAAAGCATATTATAAGGGTTAAAACATTTAATTAAATAAATCTACGAAACGTACATTTTGAAGGCAAAATAAAAATGATAGACTAACTAAAACTGTCTAGTTTTTCCAAGTTACAGCTAGCTATCTGAATGTTATTATTAACCCTGAGCGGTCGCGCGAGGCACAAAGTCACCCCAGGCTAACGAGAAATCTTCAATTCTTAAAAAAACAATTTCTTTGTTACTAATGACATTGTCAGTATTCTCCTATGTAATAGTCTTCATAGGAACTAAAATGTATATATCACATATATATATCTCCCTCTTTTTTAGGAATGGCAAACGTCTTTTATAATCTTAAGTTAAATTGGGTTACTGAGTACCCCGCGCTACCAGTTTTGTTCCAAAATATGCTCTTTTAACTGGATACATTTTCCCCTGTTAATGACTTAGTGGTTTTGATAGCTGTGTTGTATGAGTCATTATGTGTAATAAATGTAAATGGACAGAATATGAAAACAAAAACAAAAAAGAAATGGACATCTGCAATTTCAATTGGATGTAATTGAAACTGATCAAGCAAGGGAAGAAATTGATGAAATAATGGATATTAATCATGATAACGAAAGTAAATTTGAGAAAAGGGATAAATATGAATTTTTTAAGTTAAAAAGAAAATGTACGAATGCTACCTAAAAAACTCCACCAAGAAAGTTATGAAGCTACAAGTGTACCACAAGACACACTGTGTACTGTCAAAAAGACACAAGCAAAACAAAAAGTTCAACACGCTGTGTTTATCAATCATCGAAGGACAATAAAACTACTATAACATGAATAAAATATGAATTTTGCATGCAGATATCACTACTGTAATATTAGTGAAAAGTTTCTGCAATTTGTGTGTCCTTTATTGAAGTAACGCCCATTTGAAATAATTTAGTTCAGTTTGATTTTACATATTCTCAATTTATCAAAATAAACTGAAATTTCTTAAAAGTAGGTAAGTGTACTCACTCTTCATTAAGTTATTCACTGAAATTATGATTTCTATCGTGTACAATAAAAATAATTATAAAAATAAGAATCTGGCACCATGGATGACTAATAATGTGAGCATGGAGTACGTGCATATTCCCTGGTTAAGAATCTTAATTCAAATACACAAAGATAATATAATTATAACACTACCTCTTGAGAGATCAGCTGCCTGCTACCCACTTTTTTGTTACCCTGCCAATTTATATCCCGTCGGTATGACTCTCAGCACGTGGTGCCAAAAGAGAATGAGTCAGACAGTAAATTAGTAATTTAAAGAACCCGTAGTGTTTGGGGCAGTATCCGAACTTGTCCGAGTACTTTCTAGCTAATCGGAAATTGAATGCATTTTACAATGGACTGGAAACTGTGTCCAACTATAGGAAAGTTTTAAAATACTGAATTGAACGTGGAAAGGGAACACCTTTTTTGGGTTGACTGGTAATATCTAGCTTTGAGGTTGGAAGATGCTATATGCTGTGAAGTATACCCCGTAGCTGTTTGTGTAAAGACGAAAAAGATCAGGAGATAACTTTCTTATTAAAAATTAAAATTAAAATATTTTAGCTGAGCTGTTGTGATCCATTTTTGCTACCTATTAATATTAACCCCTTCCAGACTCGTTTTATTTCGTGATTATACATAGTAAAATGCCAATTTTTTAAATGTTTATTTTCAAACATAGTTACCTTTTAAACATAATAGCACCATTCGCATACAAAACTTCCTAAAATCAATGTAAGAAATTCTGTTTAAATGAATGAGTAATTCACCTGTAAAGTTGGCTTTCTGCATGCTAGATATCACCAGGGTTCGGAGTCATTTGATATTAACAATACATATAAAGCTAGTAATACCTAGCTTTTCTCTTGAATTATAAATTTTATTTAAATATTTTGCACATGAAGGATTATGAAATTGTTAACTAAAATTTGATCGTGTAGGACAAATACGAAAACATGGTACTGCACATATCCCAACATCGCAATCTGGATAGTAGTAACTTGTTTCCCTTCTTACTTTACTTTCTTTATTGCCTCTCTTAGAACAGCAAATAATCCACTGACGAGTTGGATTAGTTTTCTCTTGTGTTGCCAGAATGTAGTCAACAATGTGTCTTTCAGACAAGCGTGAAGATAAGTGCCAAGAAGGACATCTTCTTTCCCCAGAAAATTCCACAGACTGGTAGATTTCAATTATTCCAAACCATGTAAAGAGCATTTGAAATAATTCGGAAAAGACTGGTTGCACAGTATAAATTTTTACAGTGCCCGAGCTATACTCGGGATAAAAGAGGATGGTACTTTTCTCCTGCCCGAGCTAAAAAAATAAGTAAATAAAATTTTATACCTGTTAGTAGTTCAATAATATAGTTTTGTGTGGTTTAACTGGAAACACTCTTTTCCAAGTACATACCAACTCTGTAATTATTATATCAGAGCCACATTTCCTAAGATTTGTATCCTTTTATGAACAACAAACTTTACAGTGTCTTGTAGGTTGATGTCTCACAGGAGTAGGAGGAATATGGGACATAAATTGTGGTTCATTAAGACAGGTAGAGTTATCTACTATAGATGGTCTGCCAGGATTCTTTTGTCTATAAACTGTATCATCATATTTATGTAAAAGCTCTTCTACAATTTGGATTCAAAATTCTTAAAATGTAATACGCTTCCAAGCCGCATTTTTATAGAGCAAAAGGAGTTTCATAGTACCTTTTCCAGTAAATGTAAAAATATCTTTTTATAATATTTTTCTTACGTTTTCGGATCATTGGATGGAAGGATATTTCGTGATCTCAGCGATGTACACCCCTCTTGCTTAGTAGATCACTCAAAAAATTACCCCGTATAATACTCGGGTGTGACCAGATAATGCTGTGTAGTAGATAATTTCGGGTACGACAGTTAAAAAGGTTAACAAAGTAGACAAAATATATATAGCCTTAAAAATTTATATATATAATCTCATCTTTTTATTATATTTTAATTCCATTGATAATTGTTTTATTATTTTCGTAATGTTATCGTTTTTTCAAAAGTAACGTTTTTTAACAGTGTTTAATGATATAAAATATTAAGATTAACTTTTTAGATATAAAATAGAAATTACTCAAAAATGAAAACAGTATAATTACATGTAATATAACACAGAAATTATGTGTAAACTGAAAATGCAACGCTATGTTAATTAAAAATAATAATTATATGGACAGAGCCATTTTTTTCTGTCTCTTTAATTTATATGCAAATATAAATGTTGAAAGGCTATTTCATTTTATTTATTATCATACACTTCAGAATGTTGAAAAGAGTGAAATAGTGACCTTACTAGAAACTGTCCAATAGTTTAAAAGAACAATAGCAGCTGTCAAAAACTGTAAAATAACAACCCAGACTTAAAGCTTGATTTTTTCTGATTTCTTTTTTCTTTTGGTGAAGTTTGAAGAAAAAAGTTGAAAGAAAAAGAGAATGCATCCAGTTTTTATGAGAGCCTTGGGATAGGTTTGCACTTGGGGTTATAAATTACAATAAAATCAGGAATTTCTGAACATATATCAAGAACTTTATTTTCTAATGGCATGACAAAACTCCATTACTGAAAAAAGTGTTTTGTATATTTAATAATTTAATATATTTTTTATAAATAATAAATTCCATGCAAGGTGCATATGAGATGCTAGATATTTTGCATCGAATACATACGTGATAGTTTTTACTTTGTATTTTTACATTTAATAATTTAGGGAAACATTTGGTAAAAAAAAAAAAAATGTTGAAATCTGATATGATAGATAAATTTACGGTGATGTACCTAATAAATATAATATTTTATGCATAAACATTGTTTCGTATGCTGTATTTAGAAAGTTTCTTTTGCGTGATATTTAACATTTTCAAAATCTGCTAAATTTAAGAATTATAGAATTTCGTACATTTTATTTTTTTGTTACAACTGTCTTCAGAATTATGATCTTCATTATGTTGAAAATTTTAGCACCAAGTTTATTCTAGAATTTTAGTTCCATTTGTACTTTCATCTTAGATTTAGATGAATTTACAACAAGAGATTTAGTGTAACGATAGAGAACTCCTTAAAATATTTCAATGATTAAAACTAAATAAACTCAGGATAATACATTACACGTATATATGCTTATTTCTGAAGTTCGTGTGGTATATATCTGTACAGAATGTATTCAATACTGTTTTAAAGAATAAATGGAAAGTAAGAGTAATTTTTAATACGTCAGGGAATTCACACACACACAAAACAAATCTTCAAACTAATACAATTAACAATTGCCCACTTTTCAATTAACGTAAGTTGCAGTATTAGCAAGATTATAAATGTTTGATTGCAAGTGTACATTTTAAGTATAAAACAGAATATAAATACGTACTTGAATATTTATAACTTCAGCAACATGTTAAATTATACTTTTCATTTAGTTATCATCAACCGCGTAAATTATGATATATTTAAAGAATATAAAATAAAGGATATAAACAGTCTCATTTCTATTGTTGATGTAACTAATGACACCTGTCTGACGAAGTCAGATCGAGGCCAGCGAAATTTCTCGCGTCTAAGGACAAGAATTTTAACGCCTGTCGTTAGCCTGAGCTTTGAGCACCATGCAAGTGACAGTACGATTTTGCTCGGTTCCACCACAATTTAGAGGGAGAAAACCCTGGGGGTGAACAGGAGCCTCCCACCTCTCTTCCACCAACCACACGATAGGACCTGCGGCTAGACGTCTATTTAAAGTACCCCCATGCCGCAAAGGCACTATACATTTGCAAACATCCATGTCTTCTCCGGGATTCGAGCCCAGTCCCTACGGTACCGCAGTCAGCTTCGCTAACAGCTGTACCGGTTGAGCGACACGTCATTTCTAAAAATATGTATTGAATTCATGAGGTCTCTCTTCAAATATTTAACATGTATATGAGAATTTTGATGTTTACATATGTAGATGATATTTGTAAGAAATACCTTTTATTCGAGTATTCACTATGTTTGATGACAAAAAATTTTTTTAAAGATATTTTAAAATGTTTACAACTTGATACAAAGAATATAAAATCGAATAAATAAATGTTTGGTACTGCTTTTTTTTTTCATCTCTTTCAAAGCTTCAGTTAAAATTTTGATTTCAAACGGAATAAAATATATTCAAATACAGACATTGTATTATAAAATACATAGTATAAAGTTTACATGTATAGAATCGCAGTATTCGTACGAATATTTATTTTCTTAGTAACACAACACTTCGCATATTACAAAAGTGAGTATGATATTCCTATTTTTAATTTGCTCTTTTGCAGCATAAAAAAAAGAAAATGCTTTTATAGTATTCAAAATTTTTAATTTCAAAAACTTGGAGTAAATATTATTTTTGCTAAATTCTTTTCAAGTACTTATTTGAAATATTTTAAATTTTTTTGAGATTAAAAGAAATTTTCTGATGACGTGAATATATTTTGAATATAATTTTTTGCTAAAATTAACCTTTTAAACATTTATATACAGATAGATACATATTTGCATATTATTATCTTTATGTAATATTAAATCTCACAAACTCATTGGCATTTCTTATATAGTAAAACAATGATTTGGTTCAGTTCTATAACGCTTTATAAATGTTTGTTTTTTTAAATCATGTAGTGTAATTTCGAAATGTGACTTAAGTAATCAAAAACTTATTCAAATGTAATCATGCATATGTTTGAAATGTCGAAAGATATCTGAACTTAATTAAGATCAAAATTTTACATATAAGGAAATTTTGAATTATATTCTAATAACGAATGAGTGATTTACATTAAACTAACACATACATCAAATACTGAATTGAATTGACTTAATTAATCATGGAAATATTTTGAAATTCAAAATTAATCAGGAACATTTAATATTGAACATTACAAATGTTTCTAGTAATTAAGCGTGTTTCGAAGTCTTTTTATATGATAACAATTTTCTTCAGAAAAAAATTTAGACTGAAAATGACAAGGTGCAATGGAGCGATTTGTGATAAATAAATTGTTTTCTTCAAATTATATATCAAGTTGCTTTGAAAACGTTGCTTTTAAGATAATTGGCAGTTTTGTGTACGTTTTTAAACACAAAAAATTAAACAATTGGCTTTTGCATTTAATAAGAGAAAAAAATAGTTGCCTTTTTTAATATTACTTCGGTGCATGAGATATCTCTCTAAACCCTTATTTTTAAATAAAAGGAATTTTTATAAATATTTAAATGCATTATATATTATAGAGAAGCTATATATATGAAATACTTCTATTTAATACTTCAGGAGAATGATAAAATAACTGTAGTACCTATCGAGTGGATGATGTTAATGTAGCGAACCAAAGGATAGGGCGTGGTCATTAGAAGTGATTATGGTAGGTTGATCATACTTTATGGAATTGATGAGGCAGTTTGGAAAGTCAATCCAGTTTATTTCACATTTTGAAACACTTAGACACATTAGTTACAGTACGCATGGTCGACACAACACATATCAATGAACAAAGACCCACAACGCGCGGCAGCCGGCTGGCGACCTGTTTACAGAAAGAAAAAGCGAAGAGAGCGGCATTTCTTGAGTCTTGCTATTTATATCCAGTGGGACATCACGTGATTTAGCAGGTGGATGAATGTAGTTTCAGAAGTCCCCTGTAATTGGGTAGCTAATTAAAATAATTACACGGTTATCCTGAAGGACTGGACCTTAAATAATTCAAGAAATATTACAGATTAAATTATTGGAATTATTACATATGTATATATATATATATATATATATATATATATATATATATATATATAAGAAACACAAGTTGAGTTTGCACACAGTTATGCTTGTTTCTTACGATGACCTTTAAAAAAAGTATATTTAAATATTTATAAGAGAGTGAGAGTTATATTTACGTCACACGATAAAGTTACCATAAGGCTATTGGGGAAATTGGGGAAAGATCAAGTATATTTGAACCTTAGTTATGTAACGAGGATGACACCCGAGTTGCCTCCCCCTGTCTCCAATCTTCCACTCTACATCAACAGGAGGACGTTTGAGCCTCGACATATATAACTTGCATCAACCTCTTCTGCAGAGTCAAAAATTATATATAATTATATTATAAATAATTATATCCTTCCTTTCTCATTGGCACGACAGCCCAGGGTGGGCCTTGGCCTTCTCAAGAAGCCTTTTCCAGGCTAGCCTTCTTTCTGCCAGTATTCTCCAAGTCCTAGTTCTCCAAGCTAGGATATCTTTTTCTAGGCCATCAATCCATCTAATATTTGTCCTGCCCTTTCTTCGTGTGGGAATTGATTGAGCATTGAAGACTTTTTTTAGTGGTGCGGTCTTCGTTGATTCTGATAACATGACCTGCCCATTTAAGTCATTGTATTTTGAAGAAATTAACAATGTCAGATTCTTTATATGATTGTTAGAGCTCTAAATTTAATCTTCTTCGCCAAGTTCCATTTTCCTAAATTCCTCCAAAAATGAATCTTAAAATCTTCCTTTCGTAGATACTTATCATGTTCTTATCTGTTCGATACAAGGAACAAGTTTCCCATGCATAAGTTTTAATACTGATCTTAAAAGACTTTTATATAATAGAACCTTTGTTTTTCTTTTGATTAAATTTGATTTCATATATTTTCGTATTCCATTAAGAAATCTCTTAGCCATAGTAATTCTCTTTTGGATTTCAGTTAACAATTGTTTCTATTGTTAATTTCCGAACCTAAATAAGCTGTCAACAACTCAAAACTGTACTTTTCAATTTTAAAATGGGAATTGTTGAAACATGATTTAGCGCAAGACATGTATTAATAATGTATTAATAATTGTATATGTGACATTAATTGACTAAATATTTTCTTTTATATAATTTCAAAGTTATTTAATCTTGTAAAAGCAATTGTTTACATTGGAAATATATAATTATAAGAACACTGTCTTTCAATTTTTAAATTTTTGTACGTACTTGTATGTCTATACAACATTTAAAAATTACATGCATTTATTCGCTATGAAACAAGCAAAATGTCTATAAACGATAAGGCAAATGTCTCTTCTGTGATACGAAAACGACAAATCTCATTAATCCTGAGGTCACATATTTTAAATGTGACCTCATCAACAACGAGTTTACTTCAATGAGTACGTCTGTGTGAGTGACAAAATTTTAAATTTAGCCTTCTTCCAAATTACAAATTCGGTGTAGGTTATAACTAATAATTTCTTCTTTTTATTAACGACTTTAAATTTTTTCAATCATTATAACATTTTCGAAAATAATGAGTAAAATTATTTTAGGTTGAAAAAATAGAAGTATATTTTTTATCGCACATTGTGAAAATTTAATAAACATACTATTTTGTAATGGTATTTTTAATATTACATGAAATTATTTATTATTCAAAACAACAATTAAAGCCGTGGTTGACCAAGGAATTAATTTAAAAGGATTGCAGTAATTTCTGAATTCTAATACATTTGCTATAAAGTTATTGTGCCATTTAAAAGCAATCTGTTCACCCATAATATAGATTGTGAAACAAACCATTTCTAATCATATTATTAATTGTTTGATCTTGTATTACTAAAAATATTTTACAGTTAACTTAAGCATTAACTTCAAGATTTAATGCTACACTATATGCCGTATCAGTTATACAAAGGATATATATCTTTCTTTAATCTGTCAAGCATTTCTGGTGATTTAACACTGCTCAATCATTTAAAATTAATTTGAAATTGATTAGTATTATCTGGAATTAAAAGAGAAACAGAAAATCGAATTAATTTTCCACTAAGTTGTTAAGAACTTCAAGATTGCTATAATTACTATACGCTTCCTGCTTCTACAACGAATGATAAACATATTAGTAAATTAAAGGAATTACATGTCATATTTCAAATTTGTTGTTACTAATGCCTTCTGAGCCAAAGCGAGACCCACGAAATTCATCAAGGCAAAGAGCTAGATTTTACTCCTTGGCCTTGAGCACCATGCAGGTGATGGTACGTTTTGCCTCGTTTAACCCCAATTTCCCTTTTCCCCTTCCACCAGCCTCACGAGGGGACTTGCGGCTCAGCTGCTATTTAGATTATCCCCATGCCTCGAAGGCACTATACATTTACAAACATACATGTCTTCTCCGGAAATCGAACGCAGGTCAGCATAGTTACCGGATGGACGGCATACTTTAAAGTAACCAAAATAAGATTTGTGAAATTTAAAATATTATTTTTTTTTCGGGAAGTAAGTGTTTATTATTTGGGTGAAATAAGGTGCATAACATTCTTTAAAACCACAGAAAGGAAAATGCGTTATAATAAGTAATGCTTCATTATTTTTTTTCTTTTAATTTTTTTTTCTTAGGCTTAGAGATCTAGGTATTGTAAAATTATTTAAATCTCAATTTTTAGACTTTTCAGTTTCTCGGGTTCCCCACACACTCGGGGCGTGCCCCTCAATTTGAAAAACACTGGGGTACTGTAAAACTGCAAGGCATATCGTGAGTTTGGTGTAATGGAGGAGAGATTGGAGGCCTTTGACCACCCCCAAGGCGTTCTCCCTCTAAATTACGTTGGAATCCAGCCAAATCGCACGATCACCTGTATGGCATTCAAACGCTACGGCTAACGACATGCGAAAACATATCCCTTTGCCGCGATGATTTTCGTGGGCCTTGATCTGTTATTACTGTTTTGATCAGGTGGTTTAAGTAACAACAAAAAATTTCATCACATGATTGAATTTGAATTCAATAATTGCTGTATGTATTATATTAATTAAATTTTTAAACGGTGACTGATATATCAAACATAGTACTCATAAATAAGGAATAATTACATTATAACTTTTTTAAACTCAAATAATGTAATACCATACTCAATTAAGTCTAATGCTTCATTTTAATAGGCAGAATTTAGT
>BMAV01022934.1:66666-84896 GCA_019973955.1 Trichonephila inaurata madagascariensis
TCTCGATCCAAACTGTAAAATTAGAATATTTCATACTTCACCAATAATTCATTTCCAGTATTCTCCAGTATTTCCAGAAAAGTGACGAGATGGAAATAAATAATCCATTTATACAATTTCAAATAGACTGCTGACAAAACGCATTTGATCTTAATACAGAATCAATTTATATTTCCACATGATTTGCTTTCAGAAATGGACAGCGAGGAATAATATTAACGGAGGGAAATATAGTTGATTTGAAATTATGCTGAACGATTAAATGTTGCTTTCTGTTATCTAGGACGGTTAATTTCTATAAATATAAACTTATGAAGTCTGAAAATATATCATAACAGAAATTCATTGCATAAAGTAATTCATGATGATGAAACATTTGATATAAAATGAAATAATTGAATTAATAAAGCTTCCATTTAAATTAGAAAATAGCTATAAAATAGAATTATTCAGCATTCCAGTGCTCCAAATATTAAAACTTCTGTCGCATGTTGTTTTAATTTTACTCTGCGTATTTGAGAAATGAAAATTTATCTATATTGTGTAAGAGTATAAAACAGAGCATATGAGTAAAAAGATTAGTTATATAAATTGAGAGATTTGTTTTGGAAAAGAATAAATATATTCGATTCATCTCAATACGCTTTTACGTCAAAGGTCAAGATAAATTAAATTGCAATAGTGCTTCTCAAACTTTCAATACGTGCGATCCGATTTTCATCCCCCCCCCTCCATATAGTAACACTGTATTGAATGCAGCAAGAATGTACTTAAATGCTAAAGCTGCAATACTACTTCAGTTATAAACCGGCAAATGATCAAGATAAGTATTAAATTTTGAATATTTTACTTTTCAGTAATAAGTATTTAAAGTTACTTTTCAGTAATAAGTATTTAAAGTTACTTTTCAGTAATAAGTATTTAAAGTTACTTGTAAGTAATAAGCTAAGAAGAGCAAGTCACTAGTAATTATTAAACGTGTTCTTAATTTATTATTGTTAAACCCCAACTATCCCAATTATTTCAAATATATTATCACAATTACTGAGGAATTTATTTTTATATTATATCAGTGTAAAAGTATCTTTTATTTTTTATTGTATCAAAACGTACATTATGATTTGCTGCCCTTAAGAAAATTATTACTTTTTTTTAAAAAAATAATCTTTTACTTTGGAATTTTCGACATGTTCGTGCCTTCCACATGGGGTTATCATGTACCCTAGGGGATGCGCCCCACAGTTTGAGAATTACTGAGTTCCACTCATTTTTCATTTCCAATTTCTTTTTTTCCTACACATTTTAAGACATTACTTTCTTTTACACATAGAATAGAAATAAATATAACACGTTTTGAAAATTGCTATTAAAGATATAAATTTTTCGATTGAAACAGAGATGTTACAAAAGTAATGTAATTTAATATTTTATTGCATGGAAACTTATTATTTTGTTTTCAATTTTTAAAATAGTCTATTATAGACGTAAATATTTCTGTAATATGAAATTAAAAAAAAAAAAAAAAAACTTCTAATACTTTATTTATGTTATAATTTTCTAATGATTTCTTAAAATTGTCTGTTACTTTTAATGAATGCATAATAATAATAATAGTAATAATAAAAATAACAACAATATTTCTTTTCACACAAATGAAGGGTTTCGGTAGTTCATAAAACACTTCTTTGCGACAGAAAATATTACAAAATATAGGCATGTAACAGAAAATACTTAAAAGAATGTAGAAAGGAGAAATTCACAGTTATTGTTTCATGTATATTAATTTATTCATTTATTAGCTGCTGATTTGAAGCAGCAAGAATTTTGTCATTTTTACTCATGATTTCAAAATAGATAAAACTGTTGCACATATCTTGTTATTTTTTTACCCATCCAATGTGATTAGGCGCTTTTCTGAGTTACTTCATTTAAATGGATAACAATTACCAGTTACGAAATAGTAAAAAAACAGATTTAAAATATAACATTTATAGTATTCAATAACGTTGGAAAAATTGGTGGAAGCAATATTCAATGAAACCATGTTTTCATTTTATGTACTAAAGTTATTATTGATTTTTTTTAATTTTATTTTTTCCTGCAATTGCGATTAATTAAGTAAAAGATAAATTCTCAGTTTATGATCCGTTTCATGCCAGGCAATCAAGAGAAACGATGTTTGTAATAGAATCTTTAATATAATATTTAAAGATAATTAAAAAAAAAATTTTAAATAAAAAACATTATTTATGAAAAAGATTTTACATTAAATTACTTAGCATATATTCCAAGAAAATTAAAAAAAAATTCATCGAGGAACGATAATCTGATTATAATGAGATTGATTAATATGTGCTTCTAAGCGTCCTTTGATATCAACGATGTAATTCTAAAATTAAAAAGTATACGACAAAAGAATTCCCATAAATGGTCAATCGCAATCCACGAATCTAGCCTTGCCAGTTAGCAGCTTGGATTGGATACAGAAGAGGGGCCACTGTTTACTGAAATATACTTAGATTCAACTATATTTTCTTGAAATAAACATCCAATTCTTTTTTTTTAAACTTAAGGTATCCGACTACGTTCGAAACCATGATTTTAAAAAAGCGCATAAATGTATATTTTTCATGATATTTAGTGTCACTTAGATTAGAATACATTTATAAAATTGTATTCAGGACATTATGACACAAAAAATATTTAAATACAATATTTTGGCAAAAAATTAACTTAGAATAACCTTTTTTTTAAATGTTCTCCTTTTGTAAAAAATGCTTCTATTGTATTTATATTTTGCCTGTATATAGCTCATACTTCTGTATAGAGGCTCAACTATGAGTTTTAAAAAATTCACATTATTTTCAGAGTTACAACTATTTGAAATAATTATCAGCGTATTTTCTTAAAATTTCTCCCTTCTGTTTTTGTAAAACATGGATAAACCGACTTCCGAGCTATGCATTTCAAAAATTCTAGTTGAGCCTCTGCACAGAGGTCTGAGCTGAATACAGGCAAAATATTAATACACTGGTGTGCAAAACTTAAGCAACAATGTAAAAATTTAGCAGATAGCCATGAAATTGCAGAAAAGGAGGTCTGGAGATCAGTAGAGGGAACACGTAAGTCAGTAGAAACGTCATGCGTATGCAAATATCAGGAACAAAACGTCAGAAGCGATGTGAGCGTACGCAAAACGCGTGATGTCGGCGCGCGCTGCTCAACAGTAGAATGAAATAAAGGACAGAGACGCAATTCACCATATTCTCTGCAAGTGCCAGTGAGTCAGTTCGTGAAATATGGCTAGAAGAAATCATCTGGATGACTTCACACGTGGAAGAATGATCGGAAAGCTGGAGGAGGGGCGTACTGTCACCAGTGTAGCTGCAGAGTTCGGAATCAACAAAAGTGTCGTTTTGCGCGCTTGGAAAGCGTTCCAAACCACAGGTACAGCTGTTAGAAAGGTTGGTGTGGCCGCCCGAGGACGACAACTGCAGGGGATGACCGATATATCATCCTGCAGGCGAAAAAATTTCGACAGCAGCCAGCAAGCGCCATTATTCAGAAACTCTGTACAGCAACAGGTCGACAAGTGTAGCGGTTTACTGTGGCCAGACGCCTTCACAAAGAGGGCCTGTTCACCCGCCGTTCTGAACGCTGCCTACCGTTGAAAGATGGCCACTGAAGCCACCGTTTACAGTGGGACAGAGAGCACAAAAACTGGACAACTGATCAATGGAGTCGTGTTCTCTTTACGGATGAGAGTCGGTTCAGTACCAGAAGCGATTCTCAACGCGTTTTGATTTGGAGAGAGATCGGGACCCGGTTTTATCCCAGTAACATCAAGGATAGACATCGTTACGGTGGTCCTGGAGTTCTTGTCTGGGTTGGCATTATGCTGAACGGCGAAACTGAGCTTCCCATTTTCGACAGAGGCATTCAGTTAAAATAAAATTTTATAGATACGATTGTTTTGGATGACAATACGATACTTTAATGATAATTAATAAAAATTAATTACCACTTATAATGTTGTGATTCTGCCATATGTATATACATATTTATATTAATTGTAACTGTTTAATAAAAAGTAGCTGAAATAAAAATTTTCTTTCTTGATCTAAGTAGGAATTTATCAAGGAAGTAGGAATTTTTTTTATATATTACTTGTTTTTTCTTAAAGTGTACATAGTAATTTTACTAGTTTTTTTATAATTGCCACAATGATTGAGAATAACTGCATTATTTAATTAAAAATGTCAAATAATGCATGAGTCAGAGGCAATAACTAGTTTTTCTTAAGCATACTTACGATAACTTTTAACCTTTCGCAAACCATACATATGTTTTTATTTCAGTAACAATGAAGGAAAATGTATGAAAACTTTTGGATACGTGCACCATTTTGAAAGACGATCAACACATTTTGTACACATAAGGAATAAATTTCAACTTTATATGCAGTTTTCTCACAGAAACGGATTGTAATACAATTAAGGGACTGAAATATTCTTGACAGGAAATTGCCTAATAAATACAATTATCCCGTTTTAATAATGAGAGGTGAAAACCTGAAAATAACTCAAATAACAAATTCATGTAAAGATAAGGAGACGAGAGATGAAAATCGAAACTCAATTAAATAATTCAATTAGCTCCGTTGTTTACGGTATTTACTTAAAGTTGAAAGAAGAGTTATCTAAGTTAGTAACTAGAATTTTCTGGATTAGGCCAGAAGATAACTATCAGTTTCTTTTCTCCAATTAAGAAACATTGACATTTGAAAGATTTTTAGAAAAGAACATCACGTGAAATAAGAAATATGACGTTAAAAACACAAATATGAATATGTTATAAATAATACAAATGTGTTAAATACTTATATTTTACTTTAAAATAAAAGATGAAGAACTTACAAAAGAGAGTTATACATCATACAATTACAATAGCAATTATGCTATATATTTAGATTTAACTTCAATTCAGCTCAGTTTTTAGTTTCATAAATTTAAAGTCATATACTTTATAAAACAATATACCTAAATTAGATATAGATCAATTTATATTTTATCGTTAAATTCAACATGGAAAAATTCTGACGAATTTTAAATTTAGATGTTTAGTAAAATTTCTCATATTTCCACAAGTAATTTTTAAGAATAGGACTAAAAGTAAACATTTAAGTACAATTAAGTTAATGGTCTAAGCAAACGATTATATTACTCATGATACACTTTCAACTATATTTATCATGAGCTTCAAATGTATTTTTGAAAGTTAAGTGTACGTATTTTTTGAAATGTGAAAAAAACAAAAGAATTTCACTAAAAACAACCCCGCATAGTAAATATTGATCAGTTCATTAAATAAAATCAAACCGAAATTATCTGTCATTTAATTACCAAACTTTTCAAAACTGGTACAGTAATATGCAGTTATTTTTGCTAAATATAATACGATTAAAAACCGTACAAACTAATCCATAGTATCCCGAATTTAACACACGCACAGTTTTTCTTAATCACAACTTCCGGAAATGATAATAAATAAATCTAAATAAACTTAAATTAATGAGAACGTATTATTCAATAATAAATTTACCTATATTTAAGTTACATAAAACATCCCTTCTATATATAAAAAATTAAACAATGTGGAAAATAATCACAAAAACTTTTTAATTCTATTTCAAATTAATCTCTTAATTACGATTAAAGCTACTCGATTTGCTCTCCAACGCAACTATTTTTACATAAACGTGAGTTAACGGTGGATTAGGGGTAAAAGAGAGAAAACACATAAATAAAGCATATTTATATCAGAGCTTTTTCAAACCCTATTAATGTTATTTAATAGCATTCCAAAGCCTTTGGAATAGTTTTACTGATTGCAGCTCAAACAAAAGGCCGTATATCGGAAACACGTATATATAAGTCAGAGCAGTTAGCGCACTGACTTAGAAAGACGTTTGTATGCATTGGTGGCAGTTAAGAGGTTAGTTAACCAAGCAACTCGATAAGAAAGGTAAAAACTGTAAAACAAAAACTTCTCTCTGGTAATAAACAAAACAACAGCATTTTTAAAAAACGTTACTAACTTTCAACATTTACAACCCAATTTTCAACTATAACTCCCCCCTCTCCCGTAAAATAACTACGTATTGAATGCAGAAATAATATACTTTGTCACTAAAGCTACCCTACACGACCTTTATTATAAACCACAAAAAATATCAAAAGTTAAGTGTTAAATTTTGTATATGTAACATATATTTTAAGTAAGTTATTTTTAAGTTCTAAGGATAGTATTATGTTACATTTCTCCGTTTTCATTTTTAAATTGGCACAGATTGCTATCAAGTGCAACTTGTATTTGTATTATGTCAGAACATATTTTTTTGCTTCCTTTCAGTAAATAAATATATTTTTTAAAAATAATATTTTATTTCCGCCTTTTTGATATATTTGCGCCTATCAATTAGGGTTATCACGCCCCCCTAGAGGGGCACTCCCCACAGTTTGAGACGTGCTGGCTTAAGGGGTTAAAGACCGTTTATGCATCGAAGCGAAATTGGGACTGTCTCTCTCTCTCTGATTTTATCATTTGCTTAATTTCACGCAATTATTAAACTTAAAGATGGCAGAAGTTTACTCAGTACAACGTATTATATGCAAAGGTTGTTCCTTCAAGTTGTTGAATTTTGCGAAATCAGAGACCTGACAACAAACCCTCAGTTATTGTGGAGATATAAGGGCAGACATCAGACATATGTATCTGCAAATAGCCATGCGATCAGTTATAATTATGAGGTAAACAAGGGGATATCGTAGGGCTTTTTTTGTGTTTCGTTAACTTATAAAATTATTAGGGTATAATGAATAACATAAAAAATATTATTTAAAAATAAGTCTTATCGTAATGCATTTTATAAATATTTTTTCCGGTCTTTCTACACCAAAAGTATTTTTCGATAAATATTGAAATGTTTATAAAAATAAATTAAAAATTTCATGTTATCCTTGAAATTTCATGTATGGATTTTCCTTCAATAAATGTTTTATTTTCTTCATAGAGAGTTAACCATAACATACATTGAAAAAATTCAATGCAATTAAAGAAACAAGAAATTTTTAATCTTTATTGCAGTATGTAAAATCCATATTAGTGTTTAAGAACAGTATTTTATACACAAAAAATATTACGGTTATTTTTATACATAAATGTACGGAAGTATAGTACAATAAATAAGTGTTCTTGTTTAGTTTATGATTATTTCTGGTGTCAACTATTAATTTTGGTTTAAGGATTTTTGCTTTATTGTGATTCGAATTCATTTTTCACTAAGCTCAAAACAGAATGTTTGTTAGTAGAAATAACTTGTGACATGATTTTAGTCTCAAAATTCATTGCAATCATTTCGAAGACATATAATTTTTTTCGTGTTTGTAAACAGTTTTCCACTGTTGCAAAACTGCAATTTAAAGAATCAATGTTTGAGTTTTTTAAAAAAAATGTGCTGGGAAATCAAGATTTTTATCATTCCTTGCTTTTGTATTTTGTTTATGTTATCAAAAATCTCTCAAAGCAGTTTTTTTTTCTAAGAATGGAAAACTTTGACTATTTGTTCAAGCAAACAATCAACCTGTTCTTGCCACGTTATTCTGACTCTTAAACTGAAGTTGTTATTAATTAATGCATAACTCTTTTTTTTTTTTGAATATTTGAAGTAAAATTGTTGATCGGTAAGAACATGAATGAAATCTTTACACCGTCATATCAAAGTATTGCATGTATCACATCTAAACATCCGTAATATGTAAACTACTGTCTTTTTAAGAACGCTTTTGCTTGTGTGTTTGGGAAGCTAGGTAGGATATTCTATCCATATTTACAATAAAATAATTAGGACATAAATTGCTTTCAATCAAACTGTGTTGTCACACATAAAATATTAGCTGCTTATTTTGCAGAAATCATTCCGACTAAAAAATATTCTGATTAAAAAATGTTTTTTAATGCCCAAATGGAGTTCAATGCCTCTTCTTTTCTCAGTATATACTAAAAGGTTATATTAAACATTTTTTAGTTATATAGTTATATTACAATATCAAAAAAAATTGATAAAATTTAAATAACTCTTCAAAGATACCTTATATTGTATTCTGATTTTTTTTTTTTTTTTTTGAAAAAACACCTTCTTTATATTCTCTCTTTCAAAATCATTTCCTTGTCATATCCTTCTGTAGTAGATTATAAATGTAAATGTTACTTCATTTCAGTTTAACCTTTCTCAATGAAAAATTGAAACTTTTAAAAAGTTATTACAAGATAAGTAAATTATACTTCATAAAAAAGTGTAGGTGATAAGGGCTCATTAACAGTTCCAACAGCAGTTGATATATCTAAGATTCAGAGTGAAAACTACAGCTGATATGATGAAGTAGTTTAAATTCAAAGTGCCTCTGAAGAGCAGTGCGACAAGTACACTTAATACAATTCTAATTTCTACTGATATGACCAAAATGTAGTACAAACAGCCGCTGACATGACATGATGTTATCCAAATAGATACTGATATGACTAGTACCTCAAGCAGTTCTTGATTGACAAAAATCACTCAATCCAAACAATGCTTTAAGTACAATTGAGAGAGTTGAGGTAGCATATGATATGACAAAAATTCGTTTTTAAACAAATACTAAAGCGTAGCACTGTAAGTACACTTCATGGAGTTCAGGCAGTACATGATATGACTAATTGCTTTCTCTAAACAGCCAATGAAGAGCAGCGTTGTTAATAGACTTGATATGTCCAGGCAGATACCAAACTTGTAGTCCAAACAGCCACTGAAACGCAGTGCTGTAAGTAGTATTGATGTGTCCAGGCAGCGACTGATATGACCAAACTTGTGGCCCAAACAGACACTGAAGTACACCGATGTAAGTACACTTGATCGTGTCCAGGAAGTGACTGATATGACCAAACTTGTGGTCCAAACAGCCACTGTTCTGATTAGGTGTTATTCTAATGGATGCTGATATGACTACTGTGGAGCACCAAGCAGTTCTTGATTATCGAAATTCAATGTCCAAATAGCATATTCGGAATAAGAATGAAAATATCTCCTGCTCTTGACATCTAAAAAGAAAATAAAATATTAAGTAACCATTTTTTTAATTCATAAAGATACAAAAATGATAAACTGAATCAATGCGTAGTCATATACTAAATTAAAATTTTAGAATATTTAAAAAATAATTCTTGAAATTTGAGTTAGTCAGAAAAATGTAAAAAAATGCCAAGAACTTAAAAATTTTAATGTCCGATTTTGATATTTTTGAGAAAGAATTCACGCTTATACTTATGCTGGAAAGGCTTTTACTTAGTTACATTCTGTTTTTATATATTCATTCCTATTAAAAAAAAGTACTCATTCATTTCTTAACATTAATATTGTTATGTTTTATAATTTTATACGTATGCTTTTATCTTACTTTTATTATTTTATAGTATAAATTTTTTCAAAAATAGCTGTCCACGAATATTTATTATATATCCCGATATTAATAGTTTCAGAGTCGTGTATTCGTTTCATCAGCTAACAGTAAAAATTCTGAAATAATTTTAGATAGATGTTTTTTACTTACTTGTTCGATGGTATCTTTCTGTTTGGTCAATGTCATCAGAGGTGAGGAGGATGGAGGGTGCCTACCCAAAATAGGTGAGGGGACGCCCGTGAGTGTCCAAGGTGCGCCTCACCCCCACTCCTATTTTGTGCACAGTGATGTGGTGACATCGAAGCCCCTTTTGAGTGGGGCTTCGGTAGTCACAGTAGGCACAATCGAACTGCAGTAAGAAAAAAAAAAAGTAGAAGTTACTTTAAATTAAAAAGTTAAAAAAAAAAAAAGCATCCAAAGAATTATCACAGAAAAATTAGAAGTTAAAGGAAAATTAGAAGTTCAAGGGAAAAGAGAGAAGAATTAAAAGTTTTGTGATTAGAAAAATTTTCAATTTTCCCGATATTTAGAAATAATTTCTTTGTTTTATTTTTCATTTGATTTGTGATGTATGAAATAATGAAATGAAATCGGAGTTATTTATTCTTAATGACATTACTTATAGTCATATTTTAAGGTGTTTGGCATTTTGCTTAGATAAATATTGTCTTATTTTCTATATAACTCTGTTTTTTTCGTTTTTTTTTTCATTTTCGAAAGTGAAAAGATAAGTGCAATGTATTATTTTAGGTATTAGAACGCTAACGGTTGAAAAAATTACAATTCTGTATTGCGTAAATAAGAAGAGTAAAGAAAATCATAATTTTCATTACGCCCCCCTCCATACAATAACAGTGTATTGAATTCAAAAATAATATACTTTGACGTAAAGATACACTACCACACTTAAATTATAAATCGTATAAATTATCAAGATAAGTATTAAATTTCATGCGTAAATTTATTACATGCCTTATAGGCTCACTAGTAATTATTAAACTTGTACGTAACTTATTTCTTTTAAATTAATTATGAAACACTGTGCAGTATTGATACATTTATAAGTGTATTATATCAGTGTAAATGAGTATTTTATTTTTATTTTGTCAGAATGTATTTTGTTTCCTTTCAGTAAATTAATATTTTTTTAAAAATAATCTTTTGATTTCGACTTTTCAACATCCTCGCGCCCCCCTTGTAAGGTTATCAAGCCCCCTAGGGGGGCGCGCCTCACAGTTTGAGAAACACTGCCTTAAATAACTGCTTAAATGATCCTCAATTCTAATTTTCTTAAAATTCTTACTTCGATATAGTTACTGAAACATTTTCTTTTCATGTTCATCATGTCTTATTATGACTGTTAAATCAGAAATTACCATAATTCTTTTAAATTTTTCTGATAGAAATATGTAGGTACTAATCACTAATATTGTGTCTTTTAGAACCACCCCCTTCCCTCTAGAGCCCATAATGTGAAAAAGAATGGATTGAAATCTGATAGAAAATGTCGAATTTTTTACTTACCGTAATCTGGGGCTCAGTTTTGACTTCCTCACAAGTAGATCCAGGTTCATCCTTGAATTCCTCGTAGGGAATGGATGAACCACGAAAGCCCCTGAAAGAAAACAAGTTATTTGTGTTAAAACTTGTATATTGAAAAAACGAAAAATTTTGGTAATTCTGATTTATTATACGAGATTTTTCTATTACATAAATGGTTCATTCATTAACTTTAAAATTCTATATGTAATTACAGCGACATAGCTTCTAATTTCATATCTTTCCTTTAAAAGATGTAATTCTTCTTCTTCTTTTTTTTTCTTTTCTATTCTACTTTTTGGGAGTGACCGTGGTAGCCAGTGGTCAAGGTCACAGACTCGTGGCTAGCGTTCGAGTCTAGTTCTGCTAAATACCCGCCGTGTGGAGAATGTCAATTCGCGTTAAATTCATCGAGGCTCAAACGTCCTCCCGTTGAAGTTTGGAGAAAGGAGGGGGAAGCTCCGATGTTGTCCTCGTCACTTGACCAAGGTTAAAATAACGAGAACCGTCACCAATAATCATTGTGCAGCTTTATAATTCGACGTTAAAATAATTATCAAATCCAGAATAATTGAAAATCGAATGGGGAGTTTCTTTTTGCCGTGGTTATATTGATAATGCTAATGCATGTTTCAGATCGAAGCTCATGAAATTCATCGTGGCAAAGGGCTTGTAGCCTGTCGTTTGCCGTAGCTTTGAGCACCCTCAGATGACAGTATCATTTGGCTCGGTTTCATCCCAATTTTGAGGGAGAACACCCTATTGTTTTTCAGAGGCCCCTGACTTCTATTCACCTTCCATCAAACTCACGGGGGGACTTGTGGTCTCAGCGGGTATTCAGAGTACCCTCATGACAAAAAGGCTCTATACATTTACAAACACCCATGCGTTCTCCGAGATTCTATCTCAAGCCCTACACACAGCAGTCAGCCTCACCAACCACTATACCAGATGGGAGGTATGTATTTAAAATTGTATGCATAAATAACCTAAAACGGGGTACAATAAATTATGGAACATTATGTGTGAATTGTACGCTTATATTAGTTAATGTGATGTCAAACACATCAAACAATTCAAACACATCAAACTGCACACACACAAACACACACAAATCAGAGTTTACTGTAATAAATATTCCTTATACTGATTCTTAAGTTCGATTTAGCTATAGTATAAATTATTATTGTACCAATACTGTATAATATACTGCAGGCAACGAACATTTTTATTTTTGAAGCACGGCTTCGCCCCGATAGAGACTTGTACTTTTAAATACACATAATCTTAAATATGTTGGCATTCAGTGAAAAAAATAACAATAAAATGCATATGGTCAATATGGGTTTTTTTAATTAGTTATTAGTATCCATCTCTCATATAATTATGAAGAGTTTAGATTTTAATTGGTTGAGAAATTTCTGGAAAATCAATGTGCACAATTAGTCGTCTTTTGTAAACTCTAGTGTATTATAAAGTGCAATTCTTATTAATTTTCTCTTGATTTCCATTAGTTGGGATGTCAGTCGAGTATTAAATTTGAACGTTTGACTTGCATCTAATACGAAAAGTGTGCTTTATTTAAAAGGGAAATATACTCACAATTTGGCTTTCAACCAAGCTTTCCACTTGAAAGGCATTTATCCAAATATTTTCAAATGGAAAAATTAGCAAATAGCAAACTCTTTTAAAAAAGATAAATTCAGCAAAAAAACTCAACAAGTCGCATAAAGTTTAAATCACAAGTGATGCAAATTCGTTTAATTTTGTTTAAGTTCTGATACAAAAATGTATTGTTTCCAACAATATTAACTTTCAACAATGATCTCGGACAATACAAGAAATCAATAACAAGTGTTAAATATTAATTGACGTTGTTACTAATATATATATATATATATATATAATCTAATTTTGATTGTTATAGATACCACAAACTAGTTCCATAGTACATCTTAAGAAATATTCTCTTTAAAAGAGGATTTGAAAAATTCATTTACTGATATTTATAATGAATGAACAAAATCTTTCGTTCGAATATCGTTCGACAAAATTTGCAAGCTAAAAACATTTTTTACCGTTTGAAAATTGTTAAATAAAGTTAGGTAATCTAATAGTGATTTTATTCAAATATATGTATGGATATAATCTTTTTGATAAAATCTAGTAATATTATAAGTCAAAGGTATGATTCTAACATACACTTTTGTATCATACTTTACAGTACTTTGGCTAGTCAAATTGTTTCATATTGAGCGGGGCCGAATGTAAGGTTCACTTTATATCGATTGAATAACTGTAATCGTTTTGCTTATGTTTATTTGTGAAAACGAAAGTTGGCAACAAGGAAGAACAGAAATGATTGTAGTTGAACCGTATTACGATGCCGCCTTATGAATAAATGTTTATGTTTTAATTTGTACTTTTATTCGCATACTAAAATCATTCACGTTGATTCTTAATCAACCTTATAAAATCTACTTCTAAAAAATTTATTGGGTGACGTTTGTGATATTGGTGGCGCGAATGTAGAAATGTAGAATATGTGCTCCTTCTGAGTTCCAAGTTTTATAGAGAACGAAACATCCTAAGACTGGCTTTCAAGGGACTTAATATAAATTGGCCTCCGAATCTTCAGCCACTTCCTTCCACCAGAAGTACTTTTAAAAAGTTTTGTGAGTTCGCAGTAAATATTTGCAATCCTTCACTACTCCAAGAGATTTTTTTTCCGTCATTCATTTGTAATGTGTGATTAATACTTACTTCTGTGAGCCCCGTGTGATTCTTTGTAATTATAATTGTTTAATATAATTGTTTATAATTGTTTTCAGTTTATATAAAAAAAGAGAAAATATTACAGGTAGTAACATAAAAAAATCAATAGTTTAAAATAACAAGTTTTATCGGCGGGACAACTGATTTGTAGCGGATTCTAGCACATTCTTCTCTTCAATTAGTCTCGGTGGTTTCTTTAGGTAAATGTTTGTTTTGAGAATCTCTCGCCTTATGAAGGAACTGTAGTATATGCTAATAGGTATTGTAATTTAAATAGATCTGGATGATAAGGTGAGCACAAATACATAAACTGAACATTTTATGAATTTCTATTTGTTACGAGTTTATTTAGTAAGTGCCTGCTATTCTCAATAGGGAATTCTTTTCGTAAAATTTGTGGATGAGGGCGACAAAGATCATAACGACAGGAACCCAAGGTCTTTTTAGAAAAATAAGTGAAATTTGAATATTTAACTAGGGTTCAATTTTTGATATTGCTCTTTCCTTTAGACCTTCCATAGAGGTATTGTGGATTGAGTTTAATAAAGATATTTTCATGTTTGCAATATCTGTAGATCCCTTGTTTGCCTACTCTACTGCAAGCCTGCTTCGCCTAAATAGTACCCAACATTTCCCACCACTGTATTTGGTCAGTTTGGAGAGGGAGATTCTACCAGTGACTCGCTTTTAAGGGAAATAGAAACGTTAAACATTTTAAATGCTCAGATAGAAAATATTAAGTTCAATGGTATGCTATCGGCACACATGCTTCAGAAAGCTTCAAAAATGGAAAAAGTAAAGATTCGAATGAGTTAATTTTGGACCGTCTCTCGTGCATGGTACGGCAACGCATATGAAATTGTTTTCCTTATATCAAACTGAGTTAACCCCACGATTAGTTTCCCATACGGTCTACCGAAAGCTGGCCACAACCGGTTTGCCCATACACTGTACGGACACTCATATTTTCTTCTTTCTATCTTTGATTTGTACATATTTTTAATTCTTACAGCTCCATTGTGGCTTTTAGAGATACAGTTGTCCATGATACTGAAATACCAGATGGTTATAATTAAAGTTACACTATTCAGAGGCCTTTAGAACCTGTTCTGGTTATCGGACTTTGATGAAACTTGGAATATACACTATATAAACCATGGGAAAAAGGTTTCTGCAATAAAAAAAAAATTAGTACACATTTTTACCACCAGGTGGCTCTTATCGAATATTTCTTGAGCAAATCTGTAAAATCTCTGTACAAACTTGCAGTCATAAGCAGAGAATCATATCATTCAGTGAGCGTTTGTCATCGCTTATCATTCCTGCTTTAAATGAACGACAATGTTTGCAAACTACTATCTTATGCAAAATGGAGCAACTCCTCACATAGGGCGCCAAGTCAAAGCAATGCTTAGTGCTATTTTTTGCGTTAATCGTGTAATATCCATACATTTTCCGAATGAATGGCCTTCTCGTAAGCCCGACATAAATCCCTGTGATTTCTGGTTGTGGGGATTTCTAAAAGACTGTGTTTATAGCTGAGGAATTGGGACTTTACTCGATTTGAAAGCTAGAATTATACTCCATGTAGCTGAAATCCCACGTCAGTTACTTCGGGCTAACATTGAAAACACTATAATGCGCATTCAACACGTTTTTAATGTTAATGGAGCACATATTGAGCATATTCTGTAATTGAATAAATTTCAACGATTCTAACATATCATTTGGGCACCACATTTCCTCCTAGTGGTCAAAATTTCAACTATTTTTTTTATTGCAGAAACCTTTTCCCCGTGGTCCATATAGCATATATTCCAAGTTTCTTCAAAATCCGATAAGTAGAACGGGTTCTATAGGCCTCTGAATAGTGTAACTTAAATTATAACCTCCTGGTACTTCTCATTCGGGATTTTTTTCGAGGTGAAGGCGGGAATTTTTCATTGAAGGCAGAAATTACAGTTCTTGAAAATATTTGATAAAGAACAGGGGTTGACACAGCAATGTGCAATTAATTGCTTGAGAAGAAATGAAAATGGGAAGATTATCTAAAAACACCGATAATATCTATGTCCCCATTGCAATATAAGAAGTAGTACTACACCATGCATATATATGGTGCACATATACATATGCACACACACACACAAAATCCTCATTCTTTGAAAAAGAGGTAGGAGCATGAACTGTTCTTATAAGTATGAGTGAGTGAATATTAACGTCGCACTGTTCAGCTACTTGAGGGCTTTCGGCGACGGAACTCGTAATTTCGAACCACTTTCAAACGACGAGGACAACACCTGAACTGGAATCCCCCTTCTCCTTACTACGACACCACACTGATTGGAGGACATTTGAGCCCTCGACAGATTTAATGGGCATAGCTCCTTTATACGGCGGCTCTTCAGTGGTACTAGGCTCAAACTCATGACACACCGTCCACTATATCGTTAACTTGACCTCTAGGTAACTGCGACCACTTGTATGTATGAAAGAATTTATTTTAAGATATATAAAATATTCTTCATATCAAGCAGAGTGTACTTATAAAAAATAAACACTTAGGGTTTTTTTTGTGTTCTACAATTATAAAATAAAAATGTAGTTTGGAAATTTTAAAATTGAAAATTAAAATAAAATTCTTCTATTTTTACATTTTGATAAGTACTATGCTTGGTTATATAGAATAAAAAATGTGCCTTTTTTGGAACATTTTTTGGCGAAAATTAACAGCTTGAGGCCATGCTTCTCAAACTTTCAATGTTTGCGACCCAATTTTCAATCATAAATTTCATCGAGAGTCCACCCCCCCCTAAATAAATTAACAACGTATTGAATGCAACAATAATGTACTTTGTCACTAAAGCTACCATACCATCTTTACTATAAACCACAGAAAATATTAAAAAATAAGTTTTAAATTTTGTATATGTAACAGATATCTTAAGTAAGCTACTTTTAATTAATAAGGAAAGTATTATATTACATGTAAGTTTTTTATTTTTAAATTGGAACAGGTTACAATAAAGTGCAACGTGTATTTTTATTATTTCAGAATATGTTTTGTTTTGCTTTCTTATAGTAAATTAGTAATTTTAAAAAAAATAACATTTTATTTTCGACTTGTTGATATGTTTGCGCCTTTCGATGTCAGATCCCCCCTCCCTGTAAGAAGGCGCTCCCCAGTTTGGGAAACGCTGAGTCTATTCGTTCTTTCTTTCTGATTTATCTGAAAAAACTGTCTATAAAAATACAATGAATGAAGTATTTAAACTAACAGATGTTTTCTTTATTACTTTATTATTTGTGCTTAAAAATATAGAGAAGAAAATTCTAGTTCTTAAACAATATATGTACATATATATACATAAATAATTCTCATCAGAAAATGGCATGGTAGAGAGGGCTTGTCAGAAAGTGCTTCCAAGTTTAATTTAACTTTGCAATTAGCAGCGTATCTGCAGCGCATATTTGCATGTCAAGAGACGAAGAACCAAATTAAATTGTGGATGAAAATAGAAAAAGTTTTCTTCCTGAAATCAAAAGAAAGTAGCTATGTTTTTCTTTCCAGAAAAATTGAAACTCTTCTTTCTTACTTTATATGCAACAAGAACAAATGAAACTGCTGGAGCTTTCTTTATACAGATTTTTTAAGAAAAATAAAATACGAAATAAATGTTCAGATGTTTGTTGGAAATGAGATAATTTAATTATGTAATTAAGTTGAGGTTAAAAACCTTGTTGTTAATAAAAATATTTCATATGCGTGCAATAAACAACAAAATAAAGGAATGCAAAACTCATTAGTGAATGTTTTTAAAACAAGTAATATAAAAAAAAAAAAATTAAGTCAATTCCTACTTAGATCAACAAAGAAAATTTTTATTTTAGCTACTTTCTACTAAGCAGTTACAATTAATAAAAATATTAATATTAATATCGTATTGCCATCCAAAAAAATCGTGTATATAAAATTTCAGTGCAACTGAATGCTTCAAAAAGGGAGGAAAAAAAAATATTTTCAAGTTTTGACCCAAGTCGCCAAAATGGTCGCTAAGTCGCCAAGAGCTAATAGTAGGAATTGAAAAAACAATATACTAAGTAAGGTGTGGTCTTGTGGATCAAACAAAAAATTCTCTAAGAGGAAAAAATGTTCCAAGCTACGCATGAATTTTGTCTCAAGCGCATTATTACTTTCTAACTCTTTCGGCCCAATGGGGAAAAATATTTCTGAACAATTATCTCATTTCATAAAATTGTGTCATGAAACGAATTACAATATCTGCTACTACAGTGTCTCATTTCCTTGAAGACCAAATTTTCTGTTTAGGTTAAACATCAGGGCATGTTACTTGACACCCACTTTCATTTGTAATTTTCACAACCAAGTTTCACTTTGGAGAGTAATTACGGTCGTTT
>BMAV01022934.1:138793-194089 GCA_019973955.1 Trichonephila inaurata madagascariensis
AAATCGATGAACCAAATAGGAATTGCTAATTTTAAATCTTTCTACGTACATAAATCTTAAAAAAAAAAACGTAAATTCTTTTATATGTTACATTTATATCATTGAAAAAAAATGTTGTTTTATCAAAGGAATATCATTATTTCTTGAACAATTCATTTTTTTAAGCTAATTTAATCAGCTTAAACTGAGGTCTTACTTCATTCGAAAAGTCTTACACTTATTAGTATGCAAACACATATTTTAATTCTCAGAAAAATTCCAATAAAAACAAATCAAAGATACTTCTCCAGAAATTATTTTCTTCCTCTGATGCAGAAAATAATGGTTTATTTCTGTAAAGATCTTTAGTTTTGGAGGAAAAAAATTAACACTGCATTGGTTTTGTTAGAGCTGATAAGATGTGCATATACTATTAAGCAGAGTTGTCAGTGATTGAAGTATTTTTAATGAGTTCAAGACTTTTACTTTAATAACATCGCAGTTATTTTTTTAAAAATTTATATCTATCTTCTTTAATAAAACTTTGTTACTAACGAGTCTTTTGTTAGCAAAATATTTGCTTATTCATTCTTTCTCGTTAATAATTATCGTTAATGATTGTTTAATTTTTACTCTCCAGCTGGTACTCATTTAAGTATAATAATAAAATAAAAAAAAAAAATGTAAAATATTTTATACACATAGGTGTATGTATGTATATAAACAAAAAAAAATATAGGGAATGCCTTGGTGAAAGTTTCTTAAGTTTGAAAACCATTTATATGAATAATCTTCTGTTAGATAAAATAAACATTTTTGATGTTCATTATGAATTTTTTAATTCTTTTTTTATAAAATCTAAAATCATTATAATATAACGTAAAATCTGGAGTATAACGCTCACCGCTGTTTAACACGCATCTATACTATCAAGCTGATTTTTTTAATTTTTAGGTATATTCGCCATATAACGAGCATCCTTTTTTTACGAAGAAATCTGAACTATTAGTAAATAATGCTCTTATGTTTTAAGATAATTTATTGGAGGTAATATCCCAGACTTTTGAAAATTATAGTATAACTCTAGCACTACAACTCTTATAGCTCATAAGGTATGTCATTTCTTTGAAGTGAACCGTATTTTGATAAGTGTAGAAGTAAAAAAAAAATATGTTTATATCTTTTGTTATTTTTAAACTTATCGCTTTTGTACCCCGCGTATAGCGCGCACCCCTAAATCTCGATATAATTTTTTGTGTGAAAAACACGCGTTATACGCCGGATTTAATGGTAATGTACTTAAAGTAAGACTGTGACTCGTAAATGCAATTTAACAGAATAAAACAAAAAGGTACTAATGATTTTGGAAATCCTAAAATATTATGGGGCAAAATTTAGCTTTAATTAGAGACAAATTAACGATTGATGGATTTAAACTTGATACACATCAAAAGAAAAGCCGCAGATATGTTGCAAGTACTTTTCATCATATTCATTTACTATGGAAAAGGTTTGGATATAATCAATTATAAGGGAAGAACTGTAGCGGGTACTATTAGGGTTCTTCTACTAATCCTCTCGTAGAAAACATTCTTTACCTGTGATTTTAAATAAAAAACCGTTTTCCGCCGAGATAGCTTGATTTTATGCAAGTGTAACTACTATTTAATTGCCTGTCGTTAAGTATGTGAGTTAATGGTTAAGCGTTGACCGATAATCGTGAAATCCAAGTATTAGTAAGGGTAAACAGCAACTGAGTGATCACGCTTCTTGAGATTAGAAGCTGAGGTAGAATTCACCAGGAAGTGGTGAAGAAATCAACCTTGGAGCTGACCGAGATAACAGGCTTTGAGAAGGATCATAACAAAGACCATCAATATAGATAATTACTTGTGATAATCTAGTTTTCCTATTACGGATTAAGATTCCATATTGCTACCAGAGTTAAGCTATAAATTTGTAAATTTCATAAAGTTCTAAAGATGGAAGAAGTAGCTATTTTTATGATCATGTCTGTTTCTTCCTCGAATCCTCTCCCAGCCGTGGACGTATGGAATGCATTTTGCTCAACTCTTAATCGGTCACAAACTCGAGAAGAAATGCTTTACTCGTAAATGTGCAATGTTGAACTTAGTTAATACATTTCAGAAAAAAAAAACGTTCAGGCAGGAATTTTATGGATTGAAAATATTTAGTTGTGTACACAAAAGCTTCCTAGATTAAGAACTATTTAAGGACTCACAGGACTCTTAAATTGCAAATTTTTCAAATTTTTGAAAACCTATAGGTTACAGCCTCAACATTTCTGAGTATTATGGTACCAAAACTGTGTTGATGCTGTGAAAACTTCCGAAGTTATTGAGAAATAAGTAGTGACACTTAAGCGAAAACCCTTGCTCTTTCTTATCTTTAACTTCATTTTTCGCAAAACAAAAAATTTGAGCTTCCACGCAGGATTTCTCAGAAACTATTTATGGTATCAATTTAAAATTTTATACATGTGTTCAAAGTAAAGCTCATCATAACTTATGCATCAATTTTCAAAAAAAAAATGTAATATATTTTTTTATTTGAATTTTAATTAATATTTTCTTAAAATTTTAAAATTTTCGTTATAATTGTATTTAAAATTTTTTTTTCTCTAAATTTCTTAAAAAGTAGTATAATTTCAAAAGTGAGCATTTTTATACCAAGTAAAATTAATTTTGTAAATTTTGATCCATTTTGTACCTCAGAATCCTGCGTGGAGTAAAGTACTAATTTTCATATTTTTGAAAAATTGTCAAATTTTTATTTTCTTATTACTTTTTAAATTTCTTCTCAAATTCTCTCAAATTTTGAGAAATAATGTTTATATATAGGATTATCATATGGTATAAAGTTTAAATTATTGTTTTGTTTTATTGCTAAGTTACATTGGTTTGAAGAAGGATGTTTTTTTCGAGTGCACGGATATCTGTTAAGAGTCCTGTGAACCCTTAAAAGAAAAATAGTGTGGCATGTGTTAAAAGCATCGTTACTCTAGTATTAGGAATTGGACATAGATAATGTGGTCTGACGAATCTATAATTTGCTTATATTCCAATAAAAATTGGTGTAGAATCATGATGATATATAACTGATCATACTATGTCTTAAAATAAAAGTTCCCAAAGTGCCTTGCATAAAGGGAGCTTAAGAATTATGTTATAGGGTTCAAAAGAGGAAGCTTTCCTTGAGATGTCCAATCGTATGGAAAAAGTGAGAATTAACTAACCTCCCCAAGATAAAATAGCCTTGTGCTACTGAAAAAAAATCACCTACAGTGCCACCAGGTGGAAAACTGCAGAGTTAGTTTTTCTATCTCAAACACAGAACAAGATAGGTAAAAAATACTATTTGCAAAGTTGTAGAGCATCGTCGATTTGTACGGTAAGTCACCTTGTGGACATTAATGCGAAGTATAGAATTATTAAACCACGTATTTGCTTTTTCATGATTTTCTACATTGTTATGTGGGATAAATGATTTGAAAAAGAGAAAAACAACAACAATTCATTAAAACAATACACGCTTATTTAAGATTTTAAACTTCTCACCGCCAGCTTCAATGCAAATTTGGATCCTAGTTTGAATGCCACGTTGCGCACGTTGGGACATAAACATGACATGTTGGCTCAAGCATCCGTAATGTGTCCTTTAGGGTCCTGCAATGCTTGTGGATGTGTCGCAAATACCTGCTGCTTCAGGTATCTTATCAGGAAAAAAACCCTTGAAGTCAGATCAGGTGAACGTGAAGGCCAGTCTTCGACACAACCATGACCAATTATTTGGTTCCAGAACTCCTTGACTACGTAGTGCTTCACTGGAGAGCTATTGTGAGCAGGCCTGCTGTCATGCTGTGGTTTTATTCAGTAGCGCATAGTTACTTTACTATACCTAGGCACTGCTTTTAACAATATAACAGTAGCCATAGTTAAGCAGGCAGTACTCGCGTAGGGTATGTCCGTACCCACCGTCTAACTTTTCCCAACGCTCCTTCTAAACCTTTTTTTGGAAAATGGATAGCTCCTTGTGTAGGTGACTTTAAAAATCATATCCTTTAAAGGGCCTTATCTTGTAAGTTAATTCTAAATTTATATTTTTGGATACCGCCGGGTATGTCATACCCTGCGCGTGAATCTTCAACATTACAGTTCTGAATCCATGAGCATATTTTAAATATTCCTTATGCTATGGCGTATTATTGTAGTTATGATGAAAAAAATGTGATATTTAATTTAATAGATACAGTATTTAAAAGGTATAGTACAACAGTATTTTCAGATGAAGAAATTCTTTTCGCGGCCATGATGAGCAAGAATCAAATGATGAAATGTATAACAACAAGTATGATTTCTCCACTAAAATCGATCGCGATTTAGAAGGAGACACTATTCAAAATAAATGTTTATATTTAGAGACCCAAAAACATTTGAGAAAAACGTACACATCTGGTACACATCCACTTTCAGATGAACTTTTGAAAAAAAACTACTACTGGAACAATAAGAGAAAATAAAAAGAAATTGCAAAGTTTTGAATTTAAAAAATAGAGAAGTTTACTCCTATATGCTTATTTTTAATAAGATACAGATTAAAAAAAAATACTATATCCACTGAAAACATTGCACTGACTCACGACGAGACAAAAGGAGTGTATAAACAATGTATTGAATGCCCTTATAAAAAGAACAGAAAAACTAAATTTACGCGTGAAAAATGTAATAAATGTATTGTATTTTCATAATTTTCTTCTTTTTTATTTTTGTATACAAATTGTACGTTAAAAACAGAATATAAACACCCTTGGGTGTAAAATACCCTGCTCGAGAACTGATGCATATATTTTCAAACACAAATTTCTTATGAGATCACTTAAATTTTATTTATAGCTAAGAGTTTCGCATATCTCTTATAAAGTGTTCTGTTCTATCATACCTTGGACTTACAACAAAACAGTTGTAATTAACAGTCTCGAAATGAGAGTATACTACCCGAATCCAATTTAGTTGTATACCAGATTTGAATTCGATGAAGCGATAATGTATTTAAATAGCGATTTCTTTTTAAATAGAGTGTATTTATAACTAAATAAAATCTTTTTGAGTTAGATACAGATACAGAGAATTGTTATTAGATTCAGAGGAATAAAAAATGGTTTTGGATCTGCCTACCATAAAGGAATACATTTCCCAAAAAAGTTGAGTTCCAAAAAAAACTCTGCATTTGCTAGCGACGTAGGGTTTTCGTTTGCTAATGTCATGACGAAATGCCAATGCTCAAGACAAGAGGTACTAAAAATCGTTCATCTACTGCTAGTAGTAAGTCATTTTTTAACTGAGGGAAATGTTACATCTCTTTGGTAGCATGGCAAGTCATAACACTTGTTAATTTTTTGCTTGCTTTGTTTTTCTAATAAAGGCTTCATGATTCATAAAAATATATTTAATAGTAACTTAGTATTAAAAAATGCAATAACAGCTAGAACTTTATTTGGCAGTAAAATACTGTATCTAATATATACAGAGAGCAAACTCATTGCTAGAAACATCAATAAATGGCACTTTCTAAATCCGATTTAGGATTCTTAGATTGGAAATTATGTCCTGAGTCAATATTTCTTAATTATTGGAGAGATGGCCAACTTGGCACATCAGGATAATAACTTTCTTGAGACATATATATGGGAAAGCAAAAGAAATTATGTATATACAGAAAATATGTTACTTTTACCAATCAATTTGAGAAGTTTATATAAGTTTCATGTGTCACTGTGACGTCATACATTTAAATTGAAAGCCGTAGTCATTGTCAACTAAAAGGAAGAGACATACAAACTATCTTACTTTTAACTTATATTAATCTTGAATTATCAAGTATTTAGTGTCTTTTAAAAATATTTTTAATACTATGCAACAATATATGTATTTCGTCAAAACAAAATATTTTATAGACATAGCAATAACTTAAAACAAAATATTTAATAAACATAAATATATAAACACTAAGGCTTCCTCTATTTCATTCTTTTCAAAAATAAACTTTTTTATTTCGGGTATAAATATTTTCAATATTAAAATTCACTCTTAGGAACTTTAAAGGCCTTTTTTTTATTTAACCAAAAAGAAATAAGGTTTGTGTTCGATGAACTGAGACATCTCGACGTTTGGGATTTAGATATCTCAAATTTCAGATAAATTTTCGACGCGGTGTCTGACGAAAACTGTCTGGAGGTAAATGACGCAAAGAATAAAGTACTTTAAGGTTAAAAAGACGTGGAAGGAAATACTTTTCTATGGTGATGTTCTGTTTTATTTTCTCCAGGACTTTCACAGTATGTATTTCAGAGACAATAATACATTCAATAGAAATACATAATAATCAAATAAAAACTTTGACACCTAAATTTATTAAATGTATAAAATCATGTAGAAACATTTATATTTGGTACAATTGCATATACAATATTCTGACAATATTTTATTTTATGACCTACCATGAAAACTGGCTGTCCAAAAGAAATTGCTGTAAATATTTTGTGGACCATACAATTTTCATTATAAAATTGCAAAATTAATAATGCTTTAATGTTTATTATATTAAATATCAATTTCTTTTTTTTGTTATTAATTTTTAAGTTATGTTCAGTTATAAATTACGTACAATTCACATTTTTGAAAATAAAAAAATAATGAAAGCTTTGATTAAAGCTTGTCTATATATATGATATATAACTAAATAAAGTTTTTTCTTAGATTCTGATATGATTGATGCAGCTTATAAATTTAAAGTTCATGTCAGTTCTCATTTATCTTCAGGATCCAATGAGCTCTTATTAGGAGATATAATTGTATTAATTATCAAAAAAATAATATTATTTATTTTATTTTAATATATATTAAAGGAAAAATAAGTTTTCCTTCGGTTAATAAAAAGCAAAAATTTTCTTGAATTGAATTTTTTTTTATATAAAGTACCATCACAAATATATTAATAAATAAATAAAATGAACTAAAGTATGCAAAAACAAATTAAGTATTGCACAATAAAGTAGCCCCTTTTAACAATAGTTGACTAGTTAACAGGTATGGAAAAAATTCAAAAATATCAGAGGGTAGTTATTTGAAGTGTTTACCATGTTAAATGTTATTTTTTGTTCAAATCATCTCAGACGCTTTAGAACAGATTTTTTTTTTATTATTTTTAATTTATTGAATAGAAAATTTGGTTTCTACCATATTTATTGTTAATATTTCCTGGCTGCAATTACCGCGATACAGACATTCTGAAACCAACCAAACCTTCCGCACTGCGTTTGTTTTTAATGTTCCTGTAGAACAGGGAGTTCTTAAACTGTGATTTTCGGATCCTCTGGGATCCCCAGCTTCTTTTCTAGGAAATACACGAAGGTCTCGCCTTTAACGTTAGGATTTCTCACTTTGAAATGCCTTGGAAAAATATAAATGTGTGTCAACCCAACTAAGTTATAAAATTGCCTCAGATAAAATCTCTAAAATAACATGTATTTCGATCACGAATGTTAGTTTAAGTATTATGATATTAGTATTGCGTAATATTTTTAATTAGATGCTTACTGTTTCTTAAAGGAAAAAACGAAGTGTTTAAAATGTCTGCATATGTAGCACAAGCAGCCATTAAATCCCTTTCGCTGGCACAAAGCTAAAATACCCTTTTCTGAGATAAAATACTTGATAAATGTAATGTTCTCCTCCTCTATAAACATTATTTTGTCACAAAAACATCTAATCAGGGTTTTTTTCCTGGGTGGTGGCTAGACGTTATAGCCACTGCACACTTAAGACATTTAACTTACATTTCATGACAGAAATAATGAATCACATCACAAAAAACTTTTTATGAAAAATTAACACATTTATGCTAATAACTATTTTAATAACAATTAAATTCAAAGTACAAGTGTAATAAAATAATAAAAGAATAATTGTACCATATAGAATACTTACTAAAATATACATTGAAATTCGTATCTATCCACATTTTATATTTTATTTAATTTTAGTATGAAAAGTAAGGGAAATAAAGTAATAGTTTTGAGGATTTAAATTAGTTGTTTCACAAATTTGATGAGCTGTTTACTGTGAAACTTTTCAAAGCAAGTAGGACCATTTGCTTGAAGGGACATTGGTACCCACAGAAAGGCTATAATGAAAGATTTTCTAACCCAGAAATCTCGTACCACATATTGTAAACAAAGTTTGTTTGTATTTCCAACGCACAACATTCTCGCGTGATTCTAAGTGCTCTATCTGTAGTGGAGGAAGAGAGAAAATTTCAAGGTCATTTTTGTGTTCCTTGTGGGCAGTGGATAGAGCCTCTGTCCTCATATAAAAGCTTTCCAAAAATCTAAATAAAACATTTTCTTTAATTGCACATTTACTCAATTCATTTAGATCAGAGAAAAGTATTCTGAACGCTTGTTGAAATTGTTTTCATAGATCAGAGATTTTATTTATAGTAATCAAAATACAATTTGAAGATTTGCATCGTGAAGAATTGTTTCTAACTACCTATCAGAGGACACGAAATACAAAAAAAAGTTATTGTGTTGCCATCTGTATTGATTATTATGCCTTTTGGCTTCAATTAACGCATGTGAATAGATTAAATATCTACCCCCTCCCCACTTGGAGAAAAATTTTTATGTGGCTAGACCCGCGAAAGAGTTAATGAGGAACCTTTAAATCACTCCGCCATATGTGTGAGTTAGGGACAGATGTTCAAAATTTTGGAGGTCCGAGATGTCAATCTGATACATAAAGGGGAACCGTGGGGTTTGAAAGCTTAACAACCCCTTCTCTTTCGGCGTCGCATGGCATGGGACACAAAGAAAAGTTTTATTCTTGAAATAGAATTCGTCGCTACTTACATATCTTTTTAATTTCCGTGATATTTTTGTATGTTTAAACATTTCTACGAGATGGTGCAACTATTATTACTATCTTCACAGTGATCACAATGATATTCCCCACCTGGATACAAGACCAATAACTTGTAATGAATCTTGTTATATGTGTTAAAATTTCAAATAAAAAACCATTCAAGATATTTTTGATATTTATAATCAAAATTTTGTTTGACAAAGTAAGCAAAAAACTATATATAATACGTGATTTAAGCTTTGTAATAAATGTGATTTTTACGCTCTGATGTCCAAGAAAGATTATAATGCTGTTTTACTGGTAAAGTACTATTAGCTGAAGTATTTTTTTAAATAAATTATTCCAAATATTTTTAAACAAATGCTTTTATATTTTTTAAAGATATTTATCTGAAACACCTCAAAGCAGTAGAATTCATATATATATATATATATTATATATATTATCACAGCATGCTTTTTAAAATATAAAACTAAGGTGAATTGCAAGGAAAACTGGAAATCACATGTTTTCCCATCTATAAAATAAGTAAAAAACTGCTTACTGATAAAAATAGTTTGTATTTTTCTCTTTAGGGTAGAATATATATTCCTTTTGAGCAATAAAAAAATTTTCCAGGTGGAGGGGCGAAAATTCGTTAAAAAAATCCGACTGAGAAGAGGTTAAGAACCGCTTCTGTAGGAAATTACTTGAAAGTAATTTGATTTAAATGCATATAATTATTTGTTAAAAACTGATTAAGTACTGTATTTAAATTTTAACATATTTTCTATTGTATTTCTACTACACAAAAATCACCCAAAAATTGCCTTAATTTTTACTAATAGGAATCTTTAGCTACAAACCATTTTCCCCACAAGTATTTCTCATTCCTTATCTTTTACCATTATTATAACAAAAGTCGCAATGAAAAATCAATATTCCTGTCTGGAATTGTGGGAAGCAATAGCTTTGTAATGTATCTTATTAGCATTTTAATAGGTATTTGGAATCTAAACAAATTGAAAGGAAGTATTGACCCGCAAAATAAAGTGTTCCTCTAAGTACTCTTATTGTTCATCCAGTCATCGACAATGATATGCAAAGTAACAGTCTCTTTATGATGAAGCTGGGATGATGGTTGATTTAAGATACGCTGGGGATATTTAGATACGCAAGATTTTCTTATTAATAATATGTATCTTTTCTTAAAGTTACATACTTTTTTGCATGCAAATCGTTCTCAAATAATTGCCTTGTATAAAGCAGGATATTGTCTGAAAGGAGAATTTTATGTGAATAGAATACTTCAATAGACATAATATTTAATTTTCTAGACGAGTTATTTCAAGGCGAATTTATTGTGTTCAAAAATTCTAAAATGTATTTTCAAAAATGCTTTGAATTCCATGGAGTTTCGAAAAAATAAAATGAAAGAATAGTATATTTTACAGAATGGTATGTTATTAACATTGTATATAAATATTTTAAAAATAAAATAACCTTCATGCATGTACTTTTTGTAGATGCTTCTTAATTAAATGAATGACTTCTGATTAATTAAGAATAAAACTTTTATACACATTAAGGGTTACAAAACACTAAAAAAAGGTGGAAAAATATTTAAAACAAAACAGGTTTCGTAAGTTTCACTAAGGGCTTTTTTCACACACATGGACAAAATACTTGTGTTTCAATTCCAATGCAAATGAAGTCATTCTAGCTTTAAAATTTGCTTTATAATGATTTTTTTTAAAAAAAATTATGTTGCAGGGACCGTGCATTTATCGTTGGATGTTTCATTAAAGAGTACTAAATACATATACTATACTGAATTTCCTTCGATTCCTTATTCTTTATATTAAAACGTTATCAAACTCTTCATTAGCGAAATTAATCGATATAAACGTGTAAATATTTATCAGTTAACACAGGCTCTTAAGTACTTCTATCTTATGAATTAAATCTAAATCAATTTAAAACTGACAGAGTTTGAAATTTGACGTGATTAAATTTTTTTTAAAAAGTTAGGTCCCTAGCTGTTTAATACTTAAGACATGTTTATATTTTATATTTTCTTGCTGTAATTTTTTTTGTAAGACCTCTGTAGTGGAACTCTGAAATTTCAGCAAAAAGTTTAATACATTAAGCAATAAAAATAAAGTACTTTGTTGTTCAACTTTAATGCATTCAACAATTACCAGTTTCATTATAATTTCCTCTATCTGAAACTTCACCTTAAATTCTTAAGCATGTATCATGACAACATGGTCGTGATGCTTTGAATACAATTACATGGAAAACTAAATTTACAACGTTTTGTACTTAAAATTAAAGCTTGTCAGAGAAACATAATTGTATATTTACTTTAGTATAAAATACATCTTTAATCCAGTAAACAGAGTTTTATGAATCCAATTCGTTTTGAATAAATAGTTAAGGAAATTAGTTATTCGAAAATATTACGAAGGTTATTTACTTAGCACTGAACTAAACACGTTTATTCTCTTCAATATTTATAAACTAGTCTCTTTACAAATCTGTTTCATTTGAAATTCATTCATGTTAATTATCTGAATTGATGCAAGTATATTAAAACGAAAGTCTAAGTAACATAAAGATAAGTATTTACGTTTCGAGAGAAAGATTTACTTATCTTTGCGTTCTCAGTAAATAATCCGCTAAAGTTTTTTCAATCTTTATTTTTCATTCACAAACACAGATTAAAATGTAAAATGAAGTTGTTGGTTTGTATAAGTAAAATTATCGTTTAACTTACGTTTATTATTGTTAAACTCAAACGTATTATAATCAGATATCTCTTCTTTTATGAATGTACCAGTTTCAAGGTAAATAAGGTATAAAATAATTGTTATTTTTCGGATTAATTTCGTCTTTCAAGTTGAAACTAATTTCAGCTTGTTATTTGTAATTTTTGGTGGGTTTTTTTTAAAGTGGCTGTAAGAATGTATATTGTTTTGGAAATCCTATCATAATTACATGTAAAATAAATTGAGATTAAGTACCTTACATGTTTTGTCTCCAGTGCTTACCAATAAGACGATTACTTTAATTTTATATTTAAAAAAGAAAAGAAAAATAATTGTGTCAAATGTAAAAATAAGTACTGAAATCAATATAGTTTTGAAAAGACAATAATAATTATTAAAAAAAATATTTGAATAACAATATTTTAGGTATCATAAAATTTAATTTTTAATGACTTATATTCACTAAAAAATATAAATTTTTTTAAAAAAATATATAAATTTTTGCATTTACCTTTTGGAAATTATATAATAAACAAATACGAGAAATGTGTCAGTTAGAAATTGCACACTTTTTATTCAGCAGCTAAAAATACTATTATCAATTATTTGTTTTTAAATTAGGTAACACAAATACAACACATAACGTTAACAAAAATAATGGGCTAAGAACATGAACGGTTTCGCATAGTTACCACGTTTCTTCTCCCCTGGCATCTAAAGGGCGCTTCTGCTGCTTGGGACAGTTAGTTAAAGTTATTATGACATTGAAATGATTGAAAGCTGAAAAAAAAACATTGAAACAATTGAAACACTATATCTATGTATTAATTATATCAAGACTGGAACTGATCAACTGCACAATATTTTTGAAAAGTTGTAGTACCTCCATTAATTTTTAAAAACGCAAAACTATAAATAATATATAGCCAATGTTCTCAAATTGTTTTGCGGATATTAATATTATTGATTTCAAAACCACAGACTTTGAACTTTTTTAGTTTATTTCATAAAATAAAAGTTTTCTTTTCATGTTTTACAATAAATGTAGTACATGAAGAATAATTCCTCTTTCTTCATTCTTTTTATAAATTTAAAAATTAATATAGTGTTTTAAATTATGAAAAGGCTTAGAAAATATACTAGTTAATAAAAATTAAGTTACATTAATCCTTATTTTTATGATGATGGAAAATTCCATCTTAACCTCAGTGAGCACATAGTTGTACTCAAAACAGGTGTATGGTAAATTGGTTGTTGCAGGCAACTTTTTTCACGACTATTATGCAATAAAGAACCCAATTATCAAAAAAGAAAAAAAAATCGACTGTCACAATATTTATAATGGGTTTGAACTTGGCATTCATTGTTTGTTATGGTTGGCAGAAACGTGTGATTTCTTGAATATTTTTTTTATAACTAATCTGAGATATTTTTCCTAGTGAAAATAAAAATGACTGGAAAAAAAGATTTGTGTTTTGTATTTCTGTTATTTTCGGTGAAATTTATACTGAATACCCCAAATAATCTACCCAAAACCATGTGACAAAAATTTACATCACTATGCAATTGTTTCACTTTTAATGAATGGCGAAAATGCTTTTTACTCTATGTTTATTTCATGATATTTTTATAGAGAAATTTAGAAGAGAGGGACATTAAAGATGACCAGTTAGAAGGCGATTATTAATCAAAAAATCCCCTTGATGATGATAATTCTGACGACAAGTATCGCTATGCAGGTGAAATAATAATAATAATAATAACAATTGTGTTTTAATTATCATCAGGTATAAAAATGATTCAAATATATATTATTTCTTATTTATTTTGTACTGAAATTAACATGTAAATTTGCATTATGGCGGATGTTTTCATCATACTTTATTAAAAATTGCTTTATATTATATATTTATATTCTTTTTTTTACTTAAAACATTTTTTTTAATCTAGTGCCTAAAATATATCATCCCGATTTATTTCACAAATAAGAAAAAATGTGTGTGTGTGTACTTATGTACGCACGTAAGAAGTTATACTTCTTTGGCGTAACAAGATTAAAATCTTTCTAAAAATCTTTAGCAAGGCAAGCTGGGCCAAGGACGAAAGGCAGTCACGAGCAGAGTTGAACGATACTAACCTTCAGTCAATCGGACCAGCCAAACCTGAGATAATCACGATTTAAATAAATTTAAACACCCCCGCACAGGAACAATAGGACCAATAATATGGGGAGGGGGTCGAAGGCGAGAATGATCTATCCCGTTCTGCATATTTCTAGATAAAGCATTTTCGTATCCGTTCCTACAGAACGCAAAGCAAAGCTTCGCTAACGCGGAGGTATAGCTCAGTGGTAGAGCATTCGACTGCAGATCGTGAGGTCCCTGGTTCAAATCCGCGAGTCTTCTTCAGGGAAGTGAAGAGAAATAATTTTTTTGAGAATTTCGAAGGCTGCAATGATCTGTCCCATTCTGCATATTTCTAATAAAAGCATTTTCGTATCCGATCCTACGGAACGCAAAGCAAAGACACTCTGGCACGGGGTGTATAGCTCAGTGGTAGAGCATTCGAATGCAGATCGGGAGATCCCGGCTCATACCCGGATGTTCCCATTTTCAGGGAAGTGAAGAGAAATAGTTTTTTTGAGAATTTCGAAGGCGAGAATGATTTGTCCCTTTCTGTATATTTCTAGACAAAGAATTTTCGGACCCGTGACGGTATGCACCACATCCGTGACGGTTTTGCGTCACATCCGTGACGGGGTGCGCGCGCATTGTAAAAATTAACCCTCATCCTATTTCTCTAACGCCCCAAAAGAAGTATAACTTCAAAGAAGATTTCAATAAATCTCTTTCTCTCTCTCTCTCTCTCTCTATATATATATATATAGTTGTGTATTATATAAATATATTACTACTCTCTACTATTATTACTACTATACTATAATATTTTCTATACATATAAATAAAAATGAAGCGTCTGTTTGTAATTTGAAATTAGCAGCTTTTTACTAAATGCATTTAAAAGTATATAAGGTACTTATAAGAAAAAATCAATTTTTAAAATTTTTGTCTGTCTGTATGTCTGTTTGTTCCGGCTAATCTCTAAAACGGCTGGATGAATTTTGGTGAAACTTTCACTGGCAGATAGCTAATGTTATAAGAAATAACTTAGGCTACTTTTATTATAGAAAAAATAGGGTTCCTCAAAAATAAAGTTAAAACCAATGAAATGGTTAACAATATACGTTTCAAATAGGGATCATTTATTTCAATCGACAGTGTCAAAGGCCATGCATCCCTCTCACTACTTGCTTGCGGCGGCTTCCTTTCATCCAACCCAGTCCTCACCCCATCTACAGTGTCAAAGGTCACGCGTCCCTCTCCCCCCCCCTGCTTACAGATTCGTTTCACCCTACTGTTTTTTAGACCTGTTTTGAACTGACTATTGTATATACAGAGATATAGTTAAGTAAATTTAATATTGTACATAGACAGATTGTTCAGTAAATTTAATATTGTATATAGAAAGATTGTTCATTAAATTGAATATTGTACATAGAGAGATTGTTCAATAAATTCAATATTGTATATAGAGATTTAATATTAACGTATTACACATTACGGGCGTTATAAATTTTTAAAAAAAATCTTTTTTATCATCTGTTATATCTACAGATTTAAAATTAAGCAAACATGGTTTTTTATTTAGCTGGGATATGCAAAAAGCTTCTTTTTGTTAAATTTACCATTCCCGTAAAATTAACTCATTAAAAACTTCTTTATCCTTCAGTCTGTATTGTTTAATTTTTCAATTCACCCGTGCGAAGAACGGGTATACCAGCTAGGTTTTACTAATAAAAACGGGAATAAATGTACTAATACGTTGATTAAGGTATCCGACTATCCAAATTCATTATTTTTTTAAAAATTAACAATTTTTTCATGATTTTATTTTATAGGTCATTATTAACTTTATAAAAATACAAATATCTTTATTTTCCATTCACTAGAATACAAACTACAAGTGTTTTAGGAAAAGCAGATGGCCTTACTTCAAGCAAGATTTAAAATGCGTTTTACACGAAATGTGCATTTTTGAAAATCTCAAACGGGGACAGCGATTGTTCAAAAAGTTTTTAAAATAACATGCTGAATTTTTTTTTCTGTATGTTCTGTATAACAATAGAAGTATTTTATCTTTCAGATTAATCAATCACTGTTTTATTACAAAATTTACCATTTTTTATGAGAATATAATGTTTTTTTTCCTTAAGCAATTTCATATAATAACTAAGATAAAGTGTCCTAGTTTTTGTAAAAATTAAAATATCTCTTATCCTGAAGGTCATTTCAAAAAAGAATAGCAAAGTAATACATGAAAATTGAAAAATTGAGAATTTGTTCATTTACTGTTTTTACAGAGCGGGCCCCGTTTATGTAATTTTTGTCAATTTTTACTCATTTTAGTTTTAATAATTTATTTTTCTCATTTTAATTTTAGCCTTTTTTTTCTTGAAACGTATTGAATAAATATAAAAACCGCAAAAAAATCTCCATGTCTCCATTTCTTTTTTAAAAAAGTTGTTACAAGTAGTCGGATACCTTAATTGCAAAAGGCGATAACAATTACGTTTATTTATTAATAAAAGAAGATAAAAGTTAAATTAATATATTTTAAGTATTATGTTCCTTAAAATTTCTAACTAATTAAATATTTATTAATTATAATTATGAATGGCTTTGTTTGCTTTAGCTCAAATGATTACGCTAATTACTGTTAATGTAAGCATTATTTGAAGGTCTCATTGTTAAAATTTATGGCTTATCAATCTTTCAAATAATGTAACATGCACCCTAATCTTTCCCATTTTCTCATGATTTAACGGAGTTCAGTTATCCAAAATTTATCTAAAGTAACTTAATCTTAACTCAGAATGCATATATTAGTCGTAAAAGAATTAGAAAAGATAATTAATTTAAGATTAAACTGAAAAGCCATTTACTATTTCAGGAACATCGCATACGATGTTTTCATCTGTAACAAATGAGTCACTGAGTGTGTGGAATTTATACACATACATCATTTGGCATAACATGAACAAAAGTGATCTTGAGATAAGTATTATTTCACTGCATCAGGTAAATTTCGATTGTTTAAATGATATTGGATGCAGAATCAATTTTCTTTTTAATTCGCATTAATGAACGTTGATGATAATTAATCATACATCATCAGTTATTATGCGTTTTCAAGTTCAATCCTACAGCAAATAATAAATTAAATAATATAAGCATAAATATATAATATTTTAAGTGAACTTAAATTCATTATTATACACTTACTTTTATTAGAAGTGTTGCCACAATAATTATCTCACATAAAAAATGATCGTTTTTTTTTAAATACTGTATCAAAAGTCATGAGATACCTCTTAATGTCATGTAAGATTTTTTTTTTTTGATTCTTCGAAATGCAAAAACTCGACATGGCATTGACGCAAAAAGTCGCTGGAAGTCCATTAAAGAAATTTTTAGCCTAACTGATCCTATGAATTCAACCATTCAAATTGCGAAAATGTTGCTTACGTAGGATTTTGTGCAAACCTTAAATTTTGAACATTTTTTTTTATATTTCCGGTCCGATTTGCACTGGTGATATACATCCCCTAGTTATTAGATAAAATTTTCCCATATGACCGAGAAAACAATAGGGAATAATTTGGCCAAGGACATGGTGCATTCCTTCCTGAAAAATTCCAACACTGTCTGTGTACACAAAAAATTCATGAATAGCAAAAATGGTTTCCAAGTATACGAACAAAACCATATTCAGTCAATGTTTTGTTAAGTTTAAACTAGGGATCCAATCCTAGATATGTAATAATAGACTATACCTTTGACAAGTTCGTAGAGTGTCTTGTTAACAACTTGTGTCAAATGCCTCATGGAGTCTACGTCAGGCTCAGAAACTTACTATCCGCTCTTACCAACTATAATCGTGAATCAATTGACCACGCAAAGTTTTTCTAGTTTCATTTAGGTTTCAACCAATATATTACTTAACCAATCAAAAGCACCGGAGCAAATGGCTTTTTAGAAAGGCACTCACCAATTTCATGAAACCAAAATGTCCTGTATCCTCATGGACAGGAGAAACAGGTCGTATGTCTGACATCGATTTTTGCGGTTATTTGTTGCAGCGTAGCTTGTCTGGTAATACAGACTACTCAATATAGACTATTCAATACAGACATCGTTAATGATGGTTATTTAGGAAACAAAGTTGGTCATTCCTCTGTCTGAATAGACGGTTATGCCTGAAACTATGTGTTTTCATGAATGTTGAATTTCATTTTGTGATATAGTGACTACAAATGCTGATTTTTTATAGGTTATAATTATTTGGGAAACATTGACAAAAACTGAAATCATTACATTCATACATGAATTACATCCATAATGTCTTTCCACTATTTATACTAGCTGAAATCGCTATAATACCAAGGAAAGTAGTTGGGACATTGATTTAATTTACATCATTTCACTGACAAGAAATATAAAAAAATATTATCTACTTATGATTCTATTTTAGTCAATTTTAAAATAATTTTAGTTATTTATACTTTATTAATATAGAGAACAAACATTTAGGAAGACTTGAAGTTATAGATTTAGTAACAGTACATAATATAGATGAAATACATATTATATTGTTTACAAATGCTGAACTCATATGAGCATTGAATAGGGAAAATGTTATGCATTGAATAAGATTTAGAATTTAAACTTAATGAAATAAAATGTTACCTGTTTTCGTAAAAATGAAAATAGGTATGTGAATTTAAAAAGAAACTATTCTATGTGCTTTCTTAACTTGCAACTGTAGGGAAAAAATACAATAAATATTTAAGTAAATTATTCATTTTAATTTCAAAGGCAATAAAAAAAAAACTTGAGATGATTTTTTTTTAATAATTTATAAGAAACCTATTATAACGACTATTTATTTTGTATGTTCATAATTTCTTTTGGATTGGAAAATTAATGTATGTATTTACTGAACTAAATGAGAAAAAAATTCCGACACCTAAAAACTACACTGAAAAATTAATTAAGATTAACAAACTAACCCTGAATGGATTCTCAAATGCCACATAGTGTTCTACAGTTATTTAATGTTGCCATTTACAGAGTGTCTCAGGGTAAATTAACGTTATCGTCTCCAGTATGATATACGAGTTCTATTACAAATTTATATCGACATCCTAAGCATGGGATACGAGTGCAAAGGTTAATTCAATAATATATTCTGTTTTCATCCTCTAAGTTTATGGTTATCCAGGTTCATTTTCTGATGACGAAAAGGCACACAAAGGGATATGTTAATGCAATAATTGTATTTTGAAGAATATTATTAGTAGTAATAAATTCCAAACATAAACATAATGAGTAATATGAAATACTGAATTTTAGGATATAAATTATATTAATTTATAAAATGAAATTTTAAATGTATTAAAAGAAAGCACCCATAAACAGATACTAATGTAATACATTTTCCAAAAGATAAAAGGGCACATTATATGATATACTGTAAAATATTGTATGAATTAATATAATAATTGTTTACACTTACCTTACGGTCGCTCAGAATTCAATAACTACAAACATTTCTACTGAAATTGCATATTTAACCTGTTTCTAATTTCCCCACTAAAACAGCCTAAAAGGGACGCTGTTGGAATATTTGCATATCTTGTTATTTATCTTGGAATATTTGCATTTGTTGTTACTTGTATGGAAACAGTAATATAACTATATACACTGGTCAGTGGAGAACACAAGGGGGAAATCCCAGGGATCCGTACCATCCCCCAAAAACCCTTAATTTTTTTTACGATTGATTATAATTCTAACTATATAGTACGTAAAATTTTATTAAATATTTGATATTAATGATTAATATTTTATTAATTAAAGCTAATTATTTATTCAATAATTATTTTTTTTTCTGTTTTTGGTTCCCGAAAATCGAAAAAATCAAAAGGCCCATGAAACGAAAATGGTGGCCTTTCCCACCCCTGGAACCCCCCCCCCCCTTAAGAAATTCCTGGGCGCGCTACTGATACTGGTGCATCTGGCATCATAGTGCGTGAGCGAATTGAATAGCAATAAAGATGGATGTCAAGTGCTGAAGGTTTGTTATTTTGCTGTTGTTACATAAGCACTATTAAGTCCGTACGGAAGCGATTTGGGAAATATTAAAAAGTTTTTCACCAATTCAAAGGAAGTAGACCCTGTAGCTGAGCCTTGATGGACACGAAATGGTATCCAGCGTTGTTTCTGCCTAGTCGTGAGGTCAGTTGCTTGTATGTTGAAGATTTTTCATTTAGAGAGGCTGGTGTACATTGATGGTGTAAATCATAAGTAATTGAAGTTTCGAGAGAATGGTGTTAGTTTGGGTGTCATAATAATCCCTGACAGCAGTTAAAAATTTCAAGGTTTATGCCCAACTTGTGACATCTCTCGCGTTCTTCTTCTAACATACCCCCTACGTTCTTTGACGGCCACGATTAATGGCAAAACTTTTCCAACCCAAATCCCAGAGGTAAAATGAAGCAAAGATGCAAATAAGATAACCTTTAAAATGATAGAAAGTTCAGTGAGCAAAAATGGCAATTTAGAGAAAGCTGAGTTCGGAGATGAAAAAGTGTGGATCAACGGTTTAGAATCAAGACGCCCACCCCGCTAATCTATACAAGGTGCATACTATTGCACACGAGCCCATCAGTCTACCTGAAAGTAACTGTATCATTGAGTATTCAACCAAGGTAGGGAGAATATATTCTGAACGCTAGTATATTATTGAATCGAGATTAGGCGGATCTAATTAGTTACATTGATAAGTGATCTAATTGCGCGATCTGAGTACTTTGGTTTATTCTCACTTAATATAAGTTTGTTCGTTATATATAAGTAATTTAAGTTAAATTCTTAATAAAAGTCATATTAAGAATTATAGAATGTCTCATCCTTCCGATAATCCCACACCTCTAACTTACGCGGAAACCCCAAGACATAGCTATCGACAGATGGCTATGTCGCAAACTGACTTCATGTAGTTTTGAAATGTGACGTTAAATCCTACCAGGTTTTTCCCGAACAGAACTTTGGCAAGCGAAACATACCCTCCTGGCTCATTCCTGTAGCTCGGACACTGTGAGCAATTGGTCTTTCCCGAAATATTTCGCATGCTCTTTTTATGGTTTTGAAAAATTGAAAAGTACCAATAGGTGGAATTTTTTGCAAAAAGAAAAAGTCCTTTTACTGAGCATCTTCCTTCACGCTTGACTAAAAAACATCTTGTTGACTCTACATCCCCCAAACAGAGAAGAAAACTAATCCAACACGACAGTGAATTATTTGATGTTTAAAGAGAGACAGTAAAAGGAAGAAGGTAAAAAATGAAACAAGATTCTACAGTCCGGATTGCGATGTTGGGTTGTGTGCAGTACCGTGTTTTTGCATTTATCATACACGATCAAATTTTGATTCATAATTTCATAATCAGTTATGTAAATGCAAAAGATGTAAATAAAATTTGTAATTCTAGATTAAAGCTAGGTTACTAAGCTTTATATTTATAGTTAGAGTGAATTGACAGCAATGTGTAATGATTTCGGTCACACAGAAAGCAGAATTTACAAGTGAATTACTCATTTATTTAAAAGAATTTCTTTACATTAATTTTTAGGAAATCATGCTGGTGAATGGTGCTATTATGTTTAAAAAATATGTATTCTTGAAAATAGGCATAAAAAAATTAAATTTTTTTTTTTATCTATAATCCAGAAATAAAAAATAAAATGAATCTTTAAGTGGTTAATAAACAACCAATTTCAATTGGAATAAATAATTTTTTCCTCACACATACATTGGGTCAACTTGAACCTCAATCAATTTAAAATATTTTTTTTGCTCATGACATATACGTTTGCAATATCGAAGAGCGGCGAGACCAAAAATAATCATATATTTGCTCATTTTGCAAACAGGGCGGAATCACAATTGTCAACGTTTTAATTAACAAATATACCAGAAGATGAATAGAATGGATAGAAATCATTTTCAAAAAATAACAAAATAAACAGAAGTTTCCATCTCATTGTTAATAATGAAAAAACCTCTCATCTTTCTCTTTCCCTATTCAGTGGATACAGGTAATGAATAAGTAAGCTTTACTATCAGAATTATTCGTAAATTTTATACCTTTGTTATGTATGTTCTATAACGTAAACAAATGCTTAAGCACCTTTTGTCAGTTTTTTGTCTTACAATTACATACATAAATTGGGAAGTAAAATAAAAGATTTTAATCACACATATAAAAAAAATTAAGATTCCAATGATTGTATTGTATCAGCATAAAATTAATTAGTTAATGTAAATGTTTTCCTATTTTTCGTAGAAAAAATTGTTTCTGTTTCACTGCATCTCTGTATAAATTCCTCTTGGCATACAGAAAACATTTTTTAATGTTTCTAGTGCATTTCTAATTAATTATGGTAATTAACATTATTGTAAATAGTTCAGATTTCATAAAACGTGAAAAGATTGTAAATTATCTCGTAGATCAAAATAATAACAAAAAAAACTGCTAATTCTTCTTTTTGCTCTATTTCATCTTCTTTTAAAATGAATTTTTAGTAGCATAATTAATTAGAAATAACGTTCTGTAAACTTATAAAATTAAAAAAAGGATCTACTTTTATTCAAAAGAAAATACGTGTATTTTTAGCTTAAATATGTGAATTGAAAAAAAAAATTCAAAAATTTTGAGAATGAGCTACATGCATTTTTATGAAAATTATCAAATTAAAAATTTTAATAAATGAAAACATAATGCTTTGAAAATAAATGTTTGCTTTTTTTTCCATCTTTTTTTTTTCTTTAGGTAATTCTCAGTAATATAATTCCATTTTTTTAAAGTAATAAATGGGCTTTGAAACTAGTAGCACGTATAAGCCATTTGTGAGATGATGTTTAAGTTAGGCATTATTTATTTATAGGGATTATTTTTATCAGTTTTCAGTTTTAATGAAATGCATTGTAAAATATATCTGCTTTTCCGGAATATCCTTTCAAGAAAATTAATTATTTTAAATCAATTTTGAAATATTTTGTTGTAGCCTATCATAGCTCTCCCTAATATTTTTTTGAAATTTTGTGATTCTAAATAGCTTTCAGTAATAGCTTTTTTTGTGAAGCACTGCAATTTAAAATTCCTTTTTAACCCCTTAATTTCCATTGGCGTATATATCAGTCTCACTCAACTGTTGCATTGAATGCCCGGACGTATATATACGCTTTTCTGAAATACGATGCTTGTCTTTGAGCTGCTATCAGTAAAACTGTTCCAAAGGATTTGAGTCAATTAAATGACCTTGGAAACGTTTTGGAAAGGTTTACTTATTTTAAGGTATCCGACTACTTGCGAATACTTTTTTTTGAAAAAATGGTGTGATATGTTCGCTCTATGGCGACCATATCTCTAATTGTCAGCGTGAATTAGAGGTGTGGGATTCTCGAAATGAATCGACATTTTAAAATTCTTAATATTCCTTTATTAAGAATATAACTTAAATTTCTAATAAGTTAGATAAACTTATATTAAGTGAGAATAAACCAAACACGCAGCTGTAGCTAAACCTGATAGCGTAACTTGGATCCCTTATCTAAATAATTATATTATCCACCTACTTTCAATTCTGATAATATTACAAGTCCTAATATCAAATAATCAGTCCTACCTTGATTCTAGCTAAGGTACAATTACAGTTGAGAGACTTTTAGGCACGCCTGCAATAGTATGCACCTTGTAGTAATGGCTAGAAATCTGGTAATCTTTGATAGGCCGTCAATTCACACTTCTATCTCTTCTAAACATAACTTTCTCTAAATTGCCATCCTGCTTACTAAAACTTCTGTTCTTTTAAAGGCTATCTTATTTGCATTTTACAATTGCATTTTACTTCTTGGATTTGGGTTGGAAAAGATTAGCCATTAATCTTGGCCGTCAAAGAACTCAGAGGTTATGTTACAGAAAAGAAGCGTGATCCCGTCACAATGGAGATATGGGGATTTTTTGTGATTTTTAAATTTATTTAGTACATTTTAAGAAAACAATCCTAAAATTGAAAAAAAAATTATTATTTTTAAAATGAGAAGAAACTGGCAAAAATGTACAAAACATTACATAAACGGGTACCTCTCTGTACAAAAATGTTATGAACAAATCCTCAATCTTTCAATTTTGATGTGTTATTTTGTTATTCATGTTTGAAATGACCTTCAGGAAAAGAGGTATTTTAATTTTTACAAAAACTAGAGCATTTTATCTTAGTGACTACATGAAATTGCTTAACAAACAGTGATTATATTCACATAAGGGACTGTAAATATTGAAATAAAACAGTGATTGATAAATCTGAAGGTCAAAATACTTCTACTGTTATACAGATCATATAGAAAAATTTTGAGCAAATTATTTTAAAAACTTTCTGAGCAATCTCCGTCCCCGTTTGAGTTTTTCGCAAAAAACATGTTTCGAGTAAAACGCATTTTAAAGTTTGACAAATGTGTAAAGTTATGGCATCTGCTTTTACTAAAACACTTGTAGTTTTTATTCTAGTGAATGAAAAATAAAAAATAAGAACGTGGTATTTTTACAAATCTAATAAGATGTCCTGTAAAATAAAGTCATAAAAAATGTGTCGTGATTTTAGAGTAGTCGGATACATTAAATGGTTTGAAATGAGTCTTTATCTTTGATCATATGGACTGTATGCAGTTCCAATCTCATATGCGGTGGCTTTCGATATAGGAGACGGTGAAAGTGAAGTTTTCTCATTCTTCGGAGAGGCATGAGAGTCATTGGCTGCTGCGAGGAGATCTGGAAGTCGTATCTAATTGTTTTTTTCATGATGGGGTTTTGAAGAACTGTTTGGCATCGTTGACAGCTTTGAGGCTGTACTTATTTTAGAGAAAAAGTTGCTTATTTATGCCTTTTCTGTCTCCTCTCCCTCCAATACACTGTATGTGCGCCCTTATGGGAAAAACTGTGGCAATGGGAAAAGAAATCTGTAACTCGTAATCAGCAGTTAAGTGGTTAAACCAGTGATATTTAACCTGCGGCCCAACAAGATTTTTTAAGTGGCCCGGTCATGGCCCAGTGCTCTGAGAAATTTACTTATTTAAGAACATTATATTGAAAATTTGGTGGGAAATTCTTTGTAAAGAAGTTAGATATATCAATTTTGCTCTTTGCTGTCGGTTTCGTACGGGTACGAATTGGTGTTCTTTTTTTTTATTTGGAGCAGTTACGTTTAATGATAACAGACAACAGTGGAGTAGCGACCATTTTATGGGTGTAACTAATTTTTAACTATCTTTCATATAGTGCAAGCAAAAAATATTCGCAGGAAATATACAGTTTCGAGACGATTGGGAGGTTGACTATTTTGTATTGAAAAACAAACATGGACCTGTAATTGTTTGATTTGTCACAAAAGTGCTCTATTTAAAAACAACAAAAAAAACTGGAATCACATTCCATGACACTTTTTCTCGAAGATCTCTTTCAAGAGGAGATAAATAGGCTTTCTTGAATAATTTTTGCAACAGCAACAAAGTATTTAGTCAGGGATAATATCACAGCGGAAACAAAGACATATCCTATGAAGTTTATTACCTTATTGGTAATCATATAAAACCGTTTACTGATGCAGAAATTGTAAAGGAGTGTTTCTTAAATGCTGCTTTATAATTTAAGAGTAAGTGATAAAAATAAAACATATAAAAATAATAATTAAAAAAAGCACAGCAGAGGTTAGTTATAATATTTTGTGTATTCAATTTTCCACATTTTTAATTTGCAATGTTATCTTGATCTTAAAGCCTTTCTTCCTTCCCCCTCCCCCATTTATCCTCATGCTGTGGTCTGCGTGAAATAACCAGCACATGCATGCGGCCTGCGTGAAATACTCAACACTTGTATGTGGCCGGCGTGAAGTAGCTGACATATGTATGCGGCCCAGTAGAGAAAAAGATTGAGTACTACGGGGTTAAACGATTTTTACATGTTCTGTGGTACAAATCAAAACACAATAAATAAGACAAGATTGTCATATAATCATTTTTATTCCACTTCTGGCATTTAAAGCACATGAAATATGAAAAGCGATACATAACATTCTGCAAAGCACCAGAAAGCTCACAAGACGACATTATTGCTTATTTACATAACGAAATATACACGTTATATGGATGACAGTGTTCTTCCATTATATGTAGCAAAAATAGCGCCAATGTGCTAAGAACACATCTGATTGAGATGCAGTGGCGATGAGGTGAGTGAAGCGGTCGCAATTTCTCTTCAGAAAACAAAGTTTAGAATTGCAATCACTGCAATTTATTAAAAAGAAAGTAACATGCAATTTTTACTTTTTCTTAACAGGATTAAATTTTACATTTTTAAAATACATGCTGCGATTAAATATTATAAATTAGATATTTTTCATATTTATATAAAATTAAATATATTTGTATTTACTATAAATGAAGAAAAATGTATTTTTTGAAGTTTTCTTAGGTAACAGACATAAAAATTCATTCTAATTGCTTCATGAAGCAAAAATTTTTCAATTGTAAAATGCTTTAAATTTGAAAATTCATTGATAAATTCATAATAAAATTTTTATTTTTCATGAATCTTGTATTACTTTCATAGATTTAAGATGATGCGGATGAATTATTTTTCTCACGTTTCTCTATACAATGAATTATTACATTCATAACCTTTATAAATATGAAATTATTAAAATCAGATAATATAATTATTAGAATTTTAATACTTTTATGCGCTTATTATCATATATAATAAATAATAAATGGTTATCTAAAATTTCTAGACCATGTAAAGAAATTAATTTTTGAGTTATTAATTTTAATTGTATACTACTGAAAATCATTTTAAATTTTCTTTGAAATTAAAAAGCATGCATTTTTAAAAATTTATAATTTAATCAAAAGTAAAGTGTGATTAGTAAAAGAATGTTTTTAGATATACATAAATATGTAATATATATATATATATATATATATATAAATATATTTAATGTTTTATTTCACTGTGTTTGCACAGCGTTCCAGCAAATTCCATACGAATTATGACAAATGGTTCAGATTGCTTGACTCGAAATTTGACATTGATTGACTTTGATTGTTAACTATAAGATTTTGTTAACTAATATAAATAAGATGTAATTAAGTTGATTGAAAAAAAAATTTATTTTCTAAATTTTCACAGTTAATGCAGAGTAAAATCCTCATGATACATTTGACATAGGGGAGATTATAGTAATATAAAAATGAAATATATATATATATATATATATATATCGCGCTATTTTATTTCTGGCCCTTTGATAATTACAGCTGTTAAAAAAATATGAAAATTTGACTCAAGCATTGAAAGTAAAACACAACTGAATTTACTTTTAGAAAATGTACTAAAAAATATTAAGTTTGCTGAAGTTGAAAATTGCGATCGCTTTTTAGTTGAATGTAAAGTAAAAAGTAAACATTTAAATGTCAAGACAGTAGCAATTTCAACTTTTGAAGGGCTGACAAAAAATTTACTGAAACCATTTCAGATTATAATTATAAAAAAAACACATTTAAAACAATATTTAAAGAAACTTATTGCAATAATTAAAAATATTTAAAACTTTTTGTAAATTTTTATATACAGAAATAAGTGATTATACCTTATTATAAAATAATACCAGATTAATTGTTATAATATCATAGTATCTATATAATGCCAAATAAAATAGAGGTCACATCTACTAATTTAAACTATATATAAAAATATAATCTTAAGAGATTAAATTACCTTAGTTAGTATAAATAGAATTTTTCAAATTAAGGTAAAAATAGTTAATTGAAAAATTGGAAATCTGATATATAAATGAATTATTTTATAATATAAAATTCTTTAATCAGTTAAATATTTCTTCTAATTAAATGCATTTTTACGGTAATTTCAGTTAAAGTTATTTATAGAAACTAAAACTAGATTAAAATAAAGAATATAAAAATAATATTGTTACACAAGATGCTTCATATTATTATTTGATCCATTTTAATCGCGAAATTTTTTATAAAACTATTGATTTTTTAGTATTGATTCTAAATTTTTGTCTTCTTTTGAAGAAAATGTTTAACAAGAAATAATAGAACATTATTTAAATCAATTATTTTAGCCCTTTTCGAAGATAAAAATGAACAAACTTTTATAACAAGACCTATTTCTTTAAAAAAAAAGAATGGATTATTTTTAAATACAAATCATTTTTATATTTCAATTGATGTAAAGGACATAAAAAAAAGTATTGACTGCATTGAAAATGAACTTGTTCAAAATAAGAAAATATGATTTTTCACTCTTTCCAACTACGACAATATTATTAATTTTTATAAAAGAGGGAAAAATCAAGAACGTTCATTAAAATATTGGAAGATTTTTTTCACATTGTAAAAAATGATAAATTCAGGAATATCACGCATAGTCAAAATGTTACTATATAATCCACAATAATGTGTATAAAATTCAATGTTTAATTAAAATGGATTAAAATTATATATAATTCCTTAAATTACTCATTATCTTGACATTTAAATGGTATAGATAAAACAAATACACATTCTGACACATGCTATTATTATACAATTCTAAGACTACAGTTGACAGCAATTGTGAAGGCTCGTTTGGTTCATTGATATGTTTGAACAAAACATCGGTAGCAGTTGTGCTCATTTTCGAGTATTTACACATTTCCTGAAGGCAGTACGTGCACAGAAGAGTTGTCATGCGAAAAATTGAGCCAGTGTTAAAACAATTCGCTTATTCCAAGGTTCAATTTGCAAAGAGGAGTTTGGCATATAATTTGAAATTCTCAAAAAATATATGAGTTTCTGAGCAAAAAAATATTTTCAAACTAACAATTTAGTTTTTATGTTGTGAATTCGACAAGAGAAATAAGTCTCTGCAATAAGTTAACACTACTTATTTGGACAGCTTTTACAATTAGTGGCAACCCAATCAATTGTTAATCACAATTTATTTTAAAAATAAAGGTACATTTAAATCTGATAGAAGTTGAGCATTACACAAAGTACTGAAATATGAACTGAAACTTCAAACGAAAAAAGTGAGGATAAAAATTATGAAATTATTGGGAATGTATATATTTCTTCATGATTATAAAATAATAGATATGCTACTTAAATTAGGAGTAAAGATTTTGGAACATTTCATTTAATTCTATTAAATTGAAATTTGTCTCTTGGTATTTACTTTCCTATGTCACCTAAAATACGTAGATACGTCTAAGGTAGCTGTACGTATTTTTTACCATTTTTTTAGAGATTTCCATATTACATTTTCTTAGATTTATTCAAGTGGAAATACTTGTTATGTATCCGGAAAGGAATCTTCTCCAATTTTACATTCTAAGATTTTAGACAAAAATATTAATTTAATATATAATAAAGTACACGAAAAATATTTTTTTCACAAAAATATTACTTTGGTACTTTAATAAATGCACTAATTATGCATTATTTCGTGTATGCAATTTTAAAGAAATTCAACGATTAGATTACGTGCTAAATGTATTAGAATTTTTAAGGATTTAATGCCATAATTTAGAGTTTTTCGATTCGAAATAATAAGTATTTAATAGGTTTTTACTTAAAATAAAGTTAGATAAATAGTTTGTTTTTTAAATCTGAAATCCTTGCTTAAATTTGATATGAAAGATCAATATTTTTTCTCTTTTACAGCAACGAGATGAATCTATACTTTTTTTTACAATTATATTTACAAGAATTACATTTGATTCCATTACTCGCGGCAAAATTAAATCTCGAAAATCTTTAGCATCAGACAGAAGCTGGAATTGAATAATTTAAAGCGTCGAAATTTGGTATCGAAAGCTGCCATTGTATGGTGCCATCAACGAAACGGCGTTCACATTTATTGACTTGATGTGTCTGAAAATGCTTAGCTGCCAAAATTTAGCCCATCTGGAATAAAAAATAATATTCACCACAATTCTTAAAGATATGAACTACCAAAAAAATGCTAAACAATACCGATATATTTATCTTGGAATGATCGAAAAACAGTTTGATGGTTACGTTGAAAATGTTAGTCAGCGTAATTTGTTGATTTCCTTAATTGACAACTAAGAACAATACTATAAGGAACTAATAACATAGGAAAAAAATGAAAGTACATGTGTGAATTTATATGAATCAACACTATCAGAAATGCAAATCGAACCCTGGATTTACAAGTATAAATAAATTTAATACATAAAAATACACAAAAATACAAATACAGAAAAAAAAACTAATCACCGTACAAGAATTTTTAATAAGTAGCTTAGCTAGTAGTCACAACGTTTTAATCAAGCAAATAAAATATGAAAAGACAGAAAGATCTTCGCAGTATTATTCATGCATAACAAATACATTTTATACAGAAATATTTAGTTTAAAGTTATAAAATACACACACACATATTACACAGTACAATGTTCTAAACAGAAAATAATTAAAAGTTTATACATAATGGGGAAAAAAATAATAAATATAAACATTTACTTTTTTCACTTTCGGGGATCATTTATTATTATGAACAAAATGAATATTGATATAACCATTTCTTATTGGGAAATAAAGTAACATACAGATAATTTCCCATATTCTTGCATTAATTTTATTTCTTTAATACCCTTAACTGCCGTCGGAGTATATATAAGTCTCGTTCAACAGGTATATTAAACACTCTGGATGTATACATACGTCTTTCCGAAATACTGTACTTTGCTTTGCGCTGCTATCAGTAAAACTATTCCAAAGGCCTATGAATAGAACGAAATGTCCTTGTCTCAGAGAAAAAATTTGCTTATTTATACATTTCTTTTCCTTCCCCTCTTACGCAAGCCTATGTGGAAATGGGGAGCGAATCGTGTAACTTTTAATCGGCAGTTAAGAGGGTGGAGGGGGTTAAATAAAAATTATTTACTTTATTTTACAAAATTAAAATTCATTTTATTTAGAAATAAAATCAGTTACTTAAACACTGTGAAAATTTTGATAATGAGAAATTTTACGTTTTGTGTACACATAATTATGCAATCTATAGTATTAATTGTAACAAAAAAAGTAACAACTATATCAATAATTTAAAAAAAAACCTTTTGAATGAAATATTTACATTTCGTTGTAGAAAACAGGGAAAACTTTTTTACAATTAAATTACGCTGTAAATGCAAGATGAATAGTGAATACTTATTGAACAAACATTGTAACATAGTCTGATATGTAATGAAATATTTTTATTAAGCTGTGTATAAATACAATATAAAAACATATCTCAAAAAAAATATATCTGAAAAAGGTTTCTCAAATACTAAACCTGTGAATGCAATTCGAATTTTTAAAATTGCATGCGATTTCTTTAAAATAAATTATTTAGATAAAAGTCTTGTTTGTCTTGGTAACATTTTGGTGGGATTTAATAACAACCTGCAGAATTAGAATTAAATATTAGTAGAATAAAACATAAATATTTAGCTTTGTAAAATATATTTTGTAACTTATATGTTTTAAATATAATATTTTGTATAATATACATGAAAGCAGAAATCCATGTTTTACATGCATATGAAAAACTTTGAAGAAAATTTAGTCTTCTAAACCACCTTGGCGTTGCTATTTTACAGAAAAATTATTAAAATAAATCAAACTGAATACCGAAACTCTTGATTGAAAGCACATATTACACACTCCGGGCATTTTATCTGTTATTCTGCAATAGGAATACTACATGATATTTCACACAATCCACGTGAATTATTTTAAATAATACGATTATTTTTTAGAAGACCTAAACTTAATTTAGATTAGAAGACATTTGTAGAAACGTAATATTATCCGTTACATTTTTAAGGCTCCGATTTTCAAAAAACATTAAAGAGAAAAATGGAAAAAATCCCTTTTTACATGCAAACTGTTAATAGTTACATTTGTATGAAAAAATATGGAAGATTTTTTTTAAAAAAAATATGCATGTATATATAATTAATTTATTAAAATATTTGCTTAAAAACTTAAACACATTTGTATCTACAAATAATTAAATATTATTAAAAACTGAAACATTTTTAGATATTAAAAAAATTAAATAGTTTAATCAAAGAATTATTTTTGCATTTTTAAACTGGTTGGGAAAATATAAAGATACTTCTTACCGGATTTGAAATACTTTAAATATGTAACAACTTTCAATAAACGCCAAATGAAAACCAAATATATAACTTAAATATATTGTAACGTTATAAAAAAAACTAAAATGATTTTAATGCATATATAATGGAGAATTGAAATATATATACGGAGCAAAAAATTATGTATATAATTTTGAGTCTGATTTTCTTGTTTATTTCCCTTTGAATAATGAAAATTATGATTACAATAATACATGTTCGTTCATAATAAATCATAAAACAACGAACGAAAATACTCGAAAATTAATTACGTTGTAAAACAGAAAAAATTGCTATGTCCCTAAGAATAAAAGGGTACTTACGTACTATCGCAACAATGCCAACTTTCAAGATATCTTGCCAAGTTGGCAACCCTGTATTCGTATGTGCCGTCTGCCCTGAATTGACAACCATGTGCTTCATTTCATATAATGTCGCCAATACGATTGTGATAATTAGTAAGTACCAATAAAAGATTAATTAAGTGCCTTTAGCAAGCAAAGAGTTAATGCATCAATTGAATAATTTTATATAATGTAAAATTTATCATTCACGCAATATATATTATGCAGTATTTGTTTTTTTATGAGAAATAATGAGTTACATTATTCCAATTATTTTGAGAAAGAATGTTGAGATAAATATTTGTGCAATATAGAGAATATATTTAAAGAAGAAATATCTCTTACATCTATAGGGAAAAACTTCTTATATGTAAATTGGAAATACTTAAGATTTAAGAGTTCAAATGTAAGTAAAGACAAACTGATTATAAGTTTAAAAGAGAGAATTTATTCTGGAATTTTTGTTAAGCTCATTCATAGCCCTATCATAAGTTATCTGATAGACTTCTTAAGAAGCTGAGAATGAAGCACTACTAACAGATGAAATGACTGAGTCATAAGAATAATATTACAATTACTTTTTATTTTAAAAACAGTCCATAAAAGTTTTAAATGTACGTCTTAAAACCATAAAAAGAAGGAATATATATATATATATATATATACTGCTTACAGTTAAATCTTTTTGTTTTGGAAATTCTACATTTACATTTTGTGCAACAAAAACAACTTCCGAAATTCAACTTTGAATTCTTACAGATATCCATGAGATAATTTAAATACAGGTTACCAGTTAGGAAATAAATCAGTTTAAAATTATATGGTTTCTATCAATTTATTTTTTCTTACAATATAAGTATGGGTAATTGAATTTTGTATAGTCATAAAGGTACTAAATTATTAGTTATGTATTATACTTAAAAAGTCTCATGTGTAAGAAGTTTTTCTGGAAATTATCATTTTTAGATAATTAATTAATAAACAATATCAGGTTAGTTTTAACATAATTTGATAAAAGAAATAAGTAAAGTAAAATTAAATAAGTGTTCAGTAAATTTGAAATGCATTGAATCAAAGTACTTTAAAATATTTAACAAATATATATGTTTGCATTACAAAAGCAAATAAATTACTAAGTAAAATAATTATAACAAGACTCAGTTTTAATATAGTTTAAAATACACCTACATACGTGAAATCAATAATGCAAAATATTTCCCTTACTACATTTCGCGCTGAGAATTTATTTCTAAAGTTTTCACGCACTTTTCATTCTTTTGATTAAACTTGATTTTATAAATAACTAGAATATTTCTGTTATTTAAATTTTAAAGCATTATTAAATTCCATTCTTTCGCATTCATAAGTAAAAATATCTCCTCTTGAAAAAATGTTATATTCTTTTATTACATATTATCAAACGGTGAAATAATAACAATAATAAACCTTTAGGACTGGGATTTAGTAGGCTTCAAAAATAAACAGCTTTCTTTCTTAGTTATAATATTTATTTCAATCCAAGAAGAAACTTGTTAAATTTAAATCGAAATTACAAGTGAAGAGCTATTTGCAGAACTAAATGATTATATGTCCTTTTTTAAATAAAAAGAAAGAAAAATATTTTTTTCAGAAGATGTTACTTTCTTCGCATAAATAAAAAATAATTAATAAAATCTATTATAATGAAAATTTGCACTTTAAATCTTCATTAGACTACAATCTGAGCATTCATGTTAAATATTTAATGATTTAAAAATATTTTAATGATTGTACAGTTTCTTTCAGTTTGATATAGAAGAAAGTTAAAAAATAATTCATTATACTATTAGCCTTGTAGAATTATTTCAATATATGAACTCTTACAAACAGATTTGTTTGTATTCTTATCAAACATAAGCTTAACTATCCATGCCATATTCAATAAACAAATCTATACTACTGAAAATTAAATATGCATTTTAATCACAGCTCATAGAAATGACTTTTGATATTCATTCCATCCGGTATGGAGTGCTTCATTCCTCGACACTTTCGCACTTTAATCTGCTGAACTGCTTTGTTGACTCGAAAGATCTTAATGGTCATAAACTCGTTTGCACCGATTCCGGCTCGTTTTCTTCAATGTGTTCTCCCAATGGAATAGTGTCCCTTTGGTGGTGACTTTGATGAACGAACACAAGGGGTAATCTCCTCTGTATGTCTCTGTCCGTTACAGACCTTCGCAGGGGCAGGAATAAGGGTCGACAGTGACGTAAGGCATCGTCATAAGACGGTGGAGGGGGTACTTCTGGATTAGCTGGACTTTCCTCAGGCCGGCCATCTACCGGCCTTCTATTGTTCTCATTGTTAGTGTCTTCCAGAGGTGAAACATAATATACCACTCTCCCATTCTGCAAAGAGGACCGACTGATGGATACGGGGATGCCAGTGGTGGAGAATCTTCTTGAAGACGAGGATCTACTTGGAACCATGTGAGGCTCGGGTGCTTGGAGTTGGTTTTGAGTCCTGTTCTGTTCCATAAAGGAACTAGAGGACCTGAGGAGGAGTGATTCCGAGTAGCTGGGGGCTATGGTATTGTTGTTGATGATCTGCCTTTCGAATTCTGAACTATCGATTGTGGTGCCTCTTGACATGTGTCCTATCATCTGTGCCTCGCTGGAAGGGGTGAGGTAATTGACGCCGAAGAGTTTATTAACTTGGTAGTGGACGTAGGCTGTTTTATACTGGATGAGGACGCGTAGGGGCCAAGAGAGAAGTGCCAGGCTGAAGATCCAGAAGATCATGTGAGACACGTACCTGATAAAAGAAAAGATTTCAATTAAATTCAATTAACAAATTTAATGTAATGACTAGTAAGGTTATCGATGCATGCAGTGGTGTAACGGAGAATATTAAGTCCCCCCCCCCTGCCAGTCAGGGTTTGAGCCCCAAGCCGGATCTTATAAAATGTACGTATTTGACGTCAGAGAGGCTTTGAGCACATAGAATCCTTCCCTCCCCCCAATATGCGGGGGGTGGGGTGGCGATGTATGTTACGTCACTGGATGCATGAGTATTTTTGTAAGAGTTTGCTCGTCATATCCTGGTAAATAAAAAGGCGAAAGATGTGAAATAAACTTAAGTGACGAAAGGGCATACTAAACTTTCAGCAGAGTTCTCCTTTAGCTTTCGTATTTTTGTGACGCCTATCGGCTTGTCTTATCAGTTCATTTTAGTTCACTTGTATTTTTGAAGGATACATGAGAAAATCGCGTCCCCGCTTAGAAGTTACAATTTTCAATTTCTTCATTATATGTGCGTACTCAATTCAGTAATGAATTTAGTTTTAATAACATTTTTTTTACCTCGTATATTGCGTCTAATCTTGAAAAATGAACTTATCTGATTGGTAATGAGTAAGAACCTTATTTTCCCCCTTTAACGTTTATTTTAAATTTTTATTTATAACAGAATTATAGTTTTAAGCATTGTAAATTAAATTTCAGCATAAATTCCAATTTGTATTAAACTATCTGCAGGCTAAATTTCGAGAAAATATCTGAAAATAGAAATAAACCATCTGAAATAAAGTTTAAAAAATTTCAGTGATTTAAAAACATAATATTCACATCTCAGATAAAGAATAGAAGAAAATATTCCGGATCCATTTAACAAGGGAAAAAAATTCAAGTACATATATATTCAATTGAATTTATAGCGTTACATCGAATTTGACACACTTTAAGGAAGAAGAATCATCGACTGATTTAAATGACATAATAAATTTAAAAAAATAAATTTTGAATTAATCTATATAAAATGCTTTAATCAGATTTGGTTTTAAATTTATTCAGGGAAAATTTTACGTACAGAATAGAAAAAAACGATTTTTTCCTTTAAAAAAACGATTTTTTCCTTTAAAAAAACCCCCTTTTTTCTGTGTTTCCTGCAACATAATTAAAACAATGATGCATAATTTACATATTTGCCGTAGTTAAATTTTTGGCGAATGGAAACGGTCACTAAGCAACTATTTTACAAATATTTAAGTACTTTTTTTATTTTTATTTTTTTCCTTTCTGATTAATGTTTCTTTATTTTCATTGCAAAATTCCACTTCACAAAATTCTCGGAACACCAATCGCTAAATTAAATTGCTTGGTGATCGATTCTGGTCACCAAAAATTTGATTGCGCAAAGGGCGCTATTCTACACTTAAACCGAAAACTTATTAAAATGAATGTTGAAAATTTTGTACTTTTTTTTTTTTTTTTATAAAACTATAGCTTTTTTGAATGCATTAATAATTTGTTTGAACTTGAATAGTTCTATAAAGTAAAAATTTAATCAAAACTAAAATCACATATTATTGTATAATTAACAAATATATTCATTAAAATACAATTTACTTTTATATCTAACAGACGAGGCATTTTTTTTCATTGTATGAACTATGTTACATAAAACACATGAGCGATATATCTCCATTTCAAACAATTCCTTCAAATGCTTAATTTTAGAGGCGGGGATACAGTCCAAATTTGACAGAACTTGATTGATTAATACTCAAAATAAGCGGGAATGAACTGAATAATATGGCTGATAGAATTTCTGACCGATAATCCAATACCGGATCGATAAAGTTAACGTTTCGCTTCGATGAAGTTAGTAGAAATGGATCGACGCTTTCGATAATGGGCTTGTTTGAGGAAAAGAGATAGAAGGTGGTCTAGCTTTACGGTTTTTCGTTTCATTGAGTGATGATCTGCAATGTACTGTTTGATTGGAAAAGTCGAGTTCATCTAGTTGAGACTTTTTTAGTGCTCTGTATAACAAGCCAGATTTTATCAAATGGCGAAAGTGTTCCATTTTATAATACCACTAGCATGAATGAGCATAAACAGTTCATTCTATTTATTTATTTCTTTTTGAAGTAATACAAAATTATACGTTGATTTATCAGGTTTATGAATTATAAGTGATAGTTGAATGTATTTTGTTAAATATATTATGGCATTTTCTCTTCCATCTTCTGCCAGCAGCTCCAGACCCAGAACACCTCACGACTTAGACTCCCAAACGACAAGGCCTAGCAACTGCCGCAAGCTCCAGTTTCTGGCCACGATGATCAAGTCACAGGCCGCCGATGTTGAAAGCTCGAAACAACTCATCAATGTTGTAACGTCGTCAGTATGACAAGAAAACATTGAAATGGTTATTGTTTTAAAATTGAACATCAGCATTCGATTCTTCAGTGTAGACCATAGTAATTTCCGTTATTGCAAACTGAAAGAAATGAGAGGCTTCTATTTGCATTAAAAGTTAGAAGTAGGAAATTCTACGAAACTAAATATTCCAAACTATTAAAATTTAACTAATTTGCAAATAAGTACCAATTAATTTTCAAGAAAGCTATTTGTTGAAGTTTTTTGTAGATAATTCGTTGAAATTCTGACAATGTGTATAGCCTTCACTATATAATTTTCTTAGATTTAATTAACAGTTTAATTATTCTGATTTTTTAAAAGCATGTATTGTAGAATTACATTGCTGAAATCAACTGAAATATTTTATGAGATTGGTGTACGATATGTTGTTGTTACTTCTTATACCACCTGATCGACAGTAAGATTAGGTCAAGGTTGACGAAATTCATCACGGCTAGGGTTTAGATTTTTAAGCCTGTCGTTAGCCTTAGCTTTGAGTACCAGGCAGGTAACAATACGATTTGGCTCGGTTCCACACCAATTTTGAGAGAACACCCTGCTGGAGGTCAGGAACATTCCACCTCTCTTCCCTTACCACCAACATCATGATAGGATTAGAGATTCGACAGTTATTTAGAGTAACCTCATGCCACGAATGCACTATACATTTACAAACATCCAAGCCTTCTCTGGTGTTGGAACCCACAGGCCATACGGTACTACAATCAGCATCACCTACTACTATACCGCATGGGCAGCCCCATACGATATAAATTGCTTTGTTATCAGGGCTGTTTAAAGTGTATCTGACCTTTGGGCGAGAAAAATACACTTAAATGAATGGATAAGGTTCTTATTTCCTTTAAAACAGTTTCTTGAGTCTTCACACATTCAGCCCTCTCATTCTTCCACTGCTAAAATAACACCTGGAAAGCTATTTTTATAATGATATTCATTTATACCATTGTGTTCAGCGTTATCTTTTCTTATACTCAAAATGGGATCTTTTCAACAGCTTCTTTAATTTCAGGAAAAACCGAAAGTTGCAAAAATCCATGTATAGAGAGTAGAGAGATAAGTGAATGACTTGAATTATGTGTTCTGCCAATAAGACACGTTTTGTTCTGTTCTGCCAATAGTAGCTGGGTACAAATTTCACAGTCCTTCGGTTTATGTTTAAATTATAACCTGAAATTGCCTGAGCTAAATCATTACGGATCTCAACCTATTCGGAAATCTCTCATACAGTCTCGTTTCTCTTTTTATCAAATTTTTCACTCTCTCAACAATAGTTGCATTTCGAACGGTTTGTTGTTTCCCAGAATGCTGGGTCCCCTCTCTACTGATGCACGGCCATATTTTAATTGATTATTTCAGTCTTCGGCTAATGTTAGAGAATAGGGACCAAATTCGGAATATTTTTTCAGATATAAAAGTACTCAAACGTTAATATTATATTCTGGCGTCACTATCCTGTAGAGAATCACTCATTTTATCACGCTACTCATTTTTATCCGAGTTGACAGATTTTTTCTTTTATAAAATGTGTTTCACCCTTTTTTTACTATACCGTATTCCTAATTGAGCTGTCCTTTTACATGTTAAAAGAGAAAACTAATTATTTTTGAATTATTTTGAAATTTTAAAAACATTATACTATAAACAAATACGTGAATTATAATGTCACAATTTTTTTTTTAAAATTCAAGCATTTTTCTGTTTCAAAATGTGCGCCGCGTCAAGTTCACCCTCTCATACATATGGCGAAAACAGCCTTAAACCACTCCTTCGCTCAACTTGTTTACTCACCTTGAGCGAAATTAAAATCCTGACAAATATGTATAACAGTACATCACTTAGTGGCCAATAAGTAGCAAATGGCACACTTCAAAGTGGAAAAAAATAAAAGCATAAGAATGCAACATTCTCCTTATCTGTGGAAAGTAAATCTCCACTAGAATCACGCTTATACTATTCTGTGCTATAAGGATCAAGGTCAAATACCGGTAAATAGCTTTTCGTAAAGAAGGGAAAATCATGATTAAAAAACCTAGAAATATGCAAATTAACAAAACTATACAATGACTTAGATAAAAAATGCAATGCAACTTGAAACATTATTTATGTACAGTGGGTTCCTGAAAGTAAATCATTCAGTGAATGATTCATAATTGTGTATTTTATCTCCTCACTAAATTAATTAGATAAATTGTGTGGTAGCTGGAAGTGCCACGAATCCTTAAGAGTTCTTGTAGAGTGCAATCGACATAAGCGAAAGTTTTTAAACAGAACTTGAAAATCTTATTTTAACCTATAGTATTGATGTTTGTGAACTAGGAATGTTAACACCTTGTGACGCCTCTTTACGGGATCTTCTCACTAATCCTCTTGGGGAATCTTCAAGCTAGCATTCGCGTTTAATTCACAGCCATCCCTCTCAAGAACCCTGATATGTAGATTAGTTCTACTATATGAAGTCAGAGTTTTGTAATTATAAAAGAGAAAAAGAGCTGAGAAACTGTTACATTCGCTACAAAGGTGAGATATAATAAAGTTGATTTTCGCAGCTTAAGTTAAGAGCGGTGTTTGCCCACTGTACTGAATTAGTGGATTGGGAATTTGTAGTTAGAGATCAATTAGGTTAACTTAAATTGGTTACTTGCGCTTGTTCACTTAAGGTTTATTGCTTTTTCCATATCAATTCCTAGGACATTTACTTAAGGTTTAAACTGTAGTTGATTAGTGTGCTTGAGTAAAAATAAATTACCGTTATAATGGAAGTTTCTGGTCCTGCTTTGTTTCCTCCCACACTCTTAGGTAGGTAAGATGGTGATGAAGCGACTTCAGGAGAAGTCGCTCACAACCTTAAATGGCTAGCCCGTAAGGGCTCTCTTCCAAAAACTGGCCACATCTGGTTTGCCAGACTCTATACGAGCACTCATATTTGCTTCTTTCTACCTTTTATGTGCACATATTTTCAATTTTTATAGAGTAAATATTAGTGTTTGGGTTTTCAAGACATGCAGTTTGTCCATGGTACTGAAATACTTCTCATATGAGATTTTCTTTGTGGTGACGGTGGGAATTTTTCAGTGAAGGCAGGAATTCATATTCTTGAAAACATCCGATAAAGAAGAGGAATTGGTCACTCAATGTGCAATTTGTAGCTTGAGAAAAAAATGAAATGGAAAGATAATCCCCAAAAAAACTGATATTATCCCTGTCCCATTGTAATGTAAGACTTAACACTACACCATGTTTAAAATTGTATGTGCACATATATACGAACCCACACACAAAATCCTCAAACATTTGTAAAAGATATGCGAACATGAATTTATCTTTTAAAGTAAGAAAGAAATTATTTTAAGATATATAAAATATTTTTCATATCATGAAGAGTGTGCTTATGAAAAGCAAGTATTTAGGGGTTTTGGTGCTCCACAATTATTAAATAAAAAATAGTGTGAAAACCTTAAAATTTAAAATTAAATAAAATTCTTCCATTTTCGCATTCTGTTAAGTGTTATGCTTAGTTGTATACAATAAAAACTATACTTTATTTGTGGAACGTTGTGAGCAAAAAAATTGAATGCTTAAGGGGTTAATTAAGCATTCAAGAAAATCATATGCGTGAAACCATACAATATAAAATTATTGGCATTAAGTCGTAACGACTAGAAAAAGAAGAAAAAAAAACCTATTACCTGAATAGTTTAACTGAAACATTATTTTCAATAGCTATTGTAAATTTAACTGTGCCTCAGATTTTCTGAAATTAATACTATATTAGATTGTATGCTATCGAATGTTATGTTTATTTTTCATTAATAGAGGGTAAAAACGATGTTTGAAAAAAAAAAGGTAATTAAAATATTATTATATCCGGGGATGAGTGGAATTAATAGTGTTATTTTCATTGAAACTAATCCTGCTTTAGCATAACACACTTTATTATATGGGATTTGTATCCTTCAGAAAAAATGACTTTTAAGTATGCCTGCGTTTTTGTTGGAAAGTTTTATATTTGAGAAAAAGAAGAGGTGAAATTGTTAATATATTTAATGAGGGCTGGTATAAATCTAGCAGCCATAGTTTGAAAAATTTAATTAAGTTTCTCTTAAAATTGGAGATAATGAAAAATTATATATCTTTTCTTACGGTTTTTATACCGTTCTTTATTTTAATTATTATAATTGTGTCTTTTTAATTCCTGATTTTCAAGTAAAGTTTGAAAAAAGTCTCACAAAGAACGTAAAATGGTATTTTTTTTTTCATTTAACAGTTACTCTTTTTCCTTTTCCCACTATTTTTCAGCATCCGGCTTCAGATCTGTTAATGCTCTATCCACAGTTTTATCTTTCACATTATTTTCAAAACTGTCCAAATTTTACAAAGAAATGAAAGTTTCTAATGGAATCTAGGTCATTTTCCCTACGCTCTAAGAGTTCTATATCAGATGTTGTTTTCTTATTTTGTTGAGAGACGGTAGTATTTTCTTTTCGGAGCAGCTTAATGTTTCACTTAGTATGGAGAAAAACTTACGAGATTTCCCCCTGATGGTACCATTCCCAGAAATAATAGTAATTAACTTGATAAAATTTATTGTGGCTACAAGAAAAAAACTGTTATGCAGTTTTATGGGCTTAGTGTGCTTTTGTTTATAATTCATAGAGTGATATCAAAAAGAAATGGTAGAAATGTCTGTCGAAATAAAATTTTTATCATAAAATTTGAAATATATTTATACAAAAATAATAAGGTCAATAGAAGTGAAAACACACTTTTATTTAAGATGTGGAATTCAATATCCTGTATTTTAATTTGACGAGAAGTGATTTAATACATGAGTGATTAATACTGAGAATACAATGTGCAAGGTCTGTTCAAAGTTTTCTTGAACATACCCTCCAAAAAGAAGAGATTCTAACGCGGCGTCACTGTGCACAGTGGGAGGTGACAACCTAAGGCCGTTTTCGTCATATGTACGAGAGCGGGAACTTAACGCGGAGCATATTTTCAAACATAAAAAATTCCTAAATTTTTATAAAAATTTGTGACATTGTAACTCATGCATTCGTTTATAATATAGTGTTTTTAAAATTTCAAAATATTCTATAAATAATTCATTTTTTCTTTTAACATGTAAAGAGGGAGCTCATTTAGCATTACGGTATAAGAGAAAAACAGCGAAACACATTTTATAAAAGAAAGAATGTATCAACCCGGATTAAAATACGTAGTATGATAAAATAAGTGATTCTCTCCAGGATAGTGAAGCCAGAATATAATATTGATGTTCAATTATTTTTGTCTGAAAAAATATTCCTAATTTGGGTCCTATTCTTTAACATTAGCCGAAAACAACCTTAAAGCCCATGCTTGATTTTTTTTCTTTATTTCCAGTGTACTAGTTGCTTCCTGAAGGAAGTCGAGTTAGGTGCTGTTATACATGTCCGTCGGATTTTTATTTCTCGAAAAATGACTGAACGACTTGATCATAGGTACTCCATCAAAGTTTTTTACAAAAGCTTGGTACTTTTCTAAGTGAAACAGTTTGTAAGATTCAAATGTTTCGAGACGATGCTATGGGGGTTGCACAAATTAAGAAATGATTTAACCGATTCAAAAGTAGCAACTCGTCAGGTATGAGTGAATGGCGTTCTGGGAAGCCAGAAACTGCTCGAATTGCAGCTATTGTTGAAAGGGTGAAAAATCTGATAATGAAAAATCGTCGTTTAACCGTTAGAGAGACTACTGAACAAGTTGAGATCACAGTACAGGTTCACCTCATGCCAGTGCTTCTCAAGCTTTCAATATTTGCGACCCAATATTCAATCAGAATTTCCATCGCGCCCCCCTTCCATACAATAACAATGTTTTGAATTCAATAATACTATACGTTGACGCTAAAGCTACAATACGATTTTAATCTCTGAAGTATCACTGTCGTATATATATACGTCTCACTCAGCCAAAATGTTAATTGTCTTGGGGGTATATATATGTCGTTCCGAAGTACGATCTTTACTGTACACTGCTATCCATAAAAATTATTTTTAAACCTTAAAAAAAAGCTTTGGAATGCAATAAAAGGGCTTTGACAGAGTTTGTGAAGGATTTACTTATTTCAGAGAATTTGCTTAGTTATTCCTTTTCTTTCGCCCCTCCCTTCGAATACATCACACTCGCCACATAGCATGTCTATGTGGAAAACGGTGTCGTTGGGCATCGAATTGCGTTACTTTTAATCAGCAGTTAAGGGATTAATTACAAACAGTACAAATAATTAAGATAATTGTTAATTTTTGTATATAATTTTATATATGACATGATCACTGGTAACTATTAAGCTTGTTCTTAACTTAGTATTGTTAAATTAATAATAAAATACCTCGTGCAGTACTGATACATTTATAAGTGTACTATATCAGTGTAAATGTGTATTTTATTTTATATTGTGCCAGAATGGTTTTTTTTTCCGTTTACTCTCAGTAAATTAATAATTTTTAAAAATAATCTTTTGTTTTTGAATTTTGAAAATGCTCGAAACCCCTTTGTAGTGTTGTCACGCCCCTTAAGGGGGGTGCGCCCCACAGTTTGAGAAATGCAATTATATCATGCAATTATATCTGACTATGTGCAGATAAGATGGGCAATTCGCGTTCTCAAGATTCTGTCGGTGGAAAAGAAAAACTCCGTCTTGCACAGTTACACAGGATCTACTGGACACAATCAAAGCTGAACCTGGCTTTTTACCACTTCAGACTATTGCCGATAATGAAAAGGTCATTGAAACCATTTCAAGGATCCTGTTTTCAGAGTATAGAGGAGGTAAGGAAGGACGTGAAGGAGGAGTTGATCCTCATTCCAAAATAATACTTTCAGAAGTGTTTTCGGAAATGGAAGGGATGCTTGGCTAAGTGTGTGAAGGCGCAAGATGCCTGCTTTGAATTTAGTTCGAATCCTAATCATGCAAAGTAGCTTAGATATTTTTCTGGTTAATAGTAGGATACTTATTAAACAGACCTCGTATTCAATCTTAAAGCGAATATCAATCAGCGTTTACTGAAATAATTATGTTCTGTTAGAAAACTAGATTTGAAAAATTCTTATTTTAAAGTATTATGTTTATTATATTAATCAATTATATATAAAAACGTTCATACTTCGAAATTTTAAATTACTTTTGGTTGTGTGCCATATTCAATTAAGTGTTAAAAATAAAATAACCCGAATGCGATGAGCAGAAAAGACTTATACAAAAAATAATATTAAACTATAATTAAAATATGAAACAGAACTTGTGATTTCTAGATCTTGAGTGATATAGGTACGGGTAAAAACTAATCTGATTACAGATTGAAATAGAACTATAGGATTAATTAAATTTTGTTAAATAAATGAAGTTTTTAGTTTACTAAAAAAAGCTTAAATAATACTTACAATGTCACGAAACATTAAAATGCATTTTAATGTTTCGTGACATTGTAAATATTATGAAAGTAAGTATATTTATAGTAAGTATATTATTTATATATATAAAGTAAGTATTATTTATATGAAATTTATTGTACACCAATTTAAAAATGCATAATAGATGTAAAAAAATGTATGTCTAAACCTTTTTTATAAAAAAAAATATTTAAAAAAAAATCAAGTGTATATTAAATGTAAAATACTAAAAATATTTTCTGTAAAATAATGTAAAAGCGCAATTTCATTTTTAATTATACCTAAACATGCATGGTGTATTGATTTTACATGTTTTTGTATATACATTAAAAAATCACAAAATACATTACGTACTTCTTCTACGTATATATCTTCTATATTATTTACAACAGATTTTTTTTCCTTTTACAATCCAAATGATGGAGATACATAAAAGATGGATCACAAATGTTAAAAAGATACGAAGAAAATATCTTAATCAAGCATGTGCGCTTCTGAAATATTTTGACTATATTTTGTATTAGATTAAAAGAATAGATAGAATCTATAATAGTTTGAATTTAATATAATGTAAAATTAAATATTAATGCTATTGACGTCTTTCTAGCAGAACTCTCCAAGTAACATTAATAAATTTAACCATGTTTCATATAAAATCGAAATAAATTTATTTTGTTTTCATTAGCTAATTTATGAAATGCCATGAATGAAATAAACTGATAATCAAATAAATGTCAAATTGCTCAGGTTAACTGATTTTGAGTAATCAAATAATATTCATTTTACTAACGAAACTTCTTTTATGCTCCTAAATATACATGGTAAACAGCAAAAACCATGTAAACAAATGAAAACCATGTGAAAACAAATGTATTTTCACATAGAATCAATCTGCTTATTTTTATTTATAATACAGCACAAAATTTTTAAAAACTAAAATATTACACGCAAAATATGAAATAAACACATATTTTATTTTTAATTGATCAATTTTTGCCTTCAAAGTATATCTAAGTACTTGCGTATGAATATTTATCAATATTTAGAATATCTAATTAAATCACATTTTTTGGTTAGTATATTTGTTTTCATATCAGGTGATTCTTAATTAGTCTAAAAATTTGTATAATGCAAAATATAAGACATTGATAAGACATTACTCATTAAAATGTCGTATCATTTTTTTTTAGTAAACAGTACAGCATTTTAGCATTTTTACACCTATTATTATGGACAACTCATGCAGGATTCCAGAAATTCAATCCAAAATAGCGATTGATACTAAGGATAATGATATTCACAATTGACGCAGGCTTTAAATTGTGACAATTAAGAACTGAAGACTATACACTAGAGAGATAAATTCCTGGTCTCAAAATAGACATCTAGGTGTTTCTGAAAGATAATTTCACAGTCTAGCAAAGATAATGTGAGAATAAAGTGTAAAATATTATTCTTTATAATTTCTTGAAAAAAAACAACTTACTTATTTTTTAAAAATTATAAGCATTATACTAAATCATATTCAATAACTATAGTTTTAATCTTACATATATTAATTTATTATCATTGCGAATTTTTTAAAACCCTTTTACAAGTTTCACTTGTATGTAACGGGATCTTTCAACTCAATTTTAACCCAGTTTAAAAAGACTAGATTAATTTGAAATTCTACTCACTTTTCCAGGACCGATGATAATACAATAATTTAATAATCTTGTGTCGCCCAACTGGTATAGTGGTTAGCTACACTGACTACGGCGCCGTAGGGACTGGGTTCGAATCCCAGAGAAGGCATGGATATTTGTAAATGTATAGGGCCTTTGCGGAATGCAGGTAGTCTAAATAGCCGTCGAGCTGCAAGTCTTCTGGTGTGGTTGGTGGAAGGGGAAGAGAGGTATAAGGCCCCTGGTCCCTCCCAGGGTTTTCTTCCTCTAAATTGGGGTGGAACCGAGCAAAATCGTACTGTCACCTGCATGATGTACAAAGCTAAAGCTAACGACAGGCGTAAAAATTCTAACCCTTAATAGCGAAGAATTTCAAAGATCTCAATTTGACCGTCAGTCACGTGGTATTAGTCGCAACAAAAACAATAAACTTATTCCATTGTCCTGATTAGGATCATCAGGACTAACGATTTCCTAATTTTAGATCCCATCTCACATCTGGGGACTAATTCCAGATCCCATTTCTAGATTTGGCGACTAAAAGATTAAGTTACAATTTAGATTCATTAACTATAAAAGGGTGTTTTTTTTAAACGGTAATTTTTATATAAAAATGTTAATACCAAATAGAAATGTGATTTATGGCAATCACAATTGACTAATATCTATGTATGTATTATAAGATAGGTAAATGGGTTACCAAGGCAGCCTGTGGGGTTCAGCGAAAGCAACCATGTGCTCTTGAAAGTTGACGCCCACGAGGTCAAGACCTTCGCACATTTCCATATAATCATCCAGTCTTTCATTTTCGTGGAAGAATCTTCTCCTTTGTTCGTCGAACTCGTTGGCGGCGTCTAGGTTGGCAAACGCGAATCCTTTACTGAAGCGGATCTTGGTGGCAGGGTGCTTTTCTAGATCAATCAACTGTGGAGAAAGGAGATTCATCAGGAAAAAAACAATCGCGTAAATAAAGAATTTAAAAAAGAAAAAAAAAACCTTAAATTTTGTTGAGCACATAATTAAAGTTTTTCCAGAGCAATAGATTCTGCGTAATTGTGTAATAAAAAAGTGAATGATGGAATCTAAAATAAAAATTGTTTATTGGTAAAATTTCAGAATAGAAAATATTTGAGTGTAAGGAAGCAAATATTTTAGGCATTAAACTTGTTATTGTTGTTATTCTTATAAATTTCAAACTTTATAGATATTTTGAAAAGAATGAAAATCTGAGGTCACGCGTATCTAGCAACAGTAATATTGAAGCCCTGCATCTGGCAACAATTGTGTTTAGGTGGCAAATTGGATACTGAAGCGAGCCCTCGTGTAGACCTCGCAACATGAGGGCTACTGGCGACAGACCTTATAATTGAGAATCATTGTCAAGTGATGAGGACAACACCTTAACTGGCGTTCCTCATCTCAAAATTAGTACTCCCATTATTAGAAGGACTTTGAGCCGCACGATAAATTCAAAGCACATGAATATCTCTACATGGTGGGTCATCAGAAGTACTAGGTTTCGAAATCATGACACGCTGACCAAGAGCTAATGACCATGACCAATAAGCTATTGGGGTCACGGAAGAATATCTGGAAGAAAACATGAAGGCACAGAACAAATGAGTTATGACAAGGAGATGAGAAGACGAACAATGAAAAATGTTTAAGGTATAACGTTTGGAACCATGATTTTAAAAAAGCGCATAAATGGATAATTTTCATAATATTTAGTGTCACTTAGATTAGATTACATGTATAAAATTGTTTTAAGGACATTTTGACAAAAGAAATTATTTAAATACACTATTTCGGCAAAAAATTAACTTAGAATAACCTTTTTTCAAAATGTTCTCCTTTTGGGAAAAATAGTTCTATTATAATAATATTTCGCCTGTATATAGCTCAGACCTCTTTACAGAGGCTCAACTACGATTTTTGAAAAATTCCCATTATTTTCAGAGTTACCACCAATTTAAATAATTATTGGCATTTTTTTCTTAAAACTGCACCGCTCTGTTGTCGTAAAATATGGATAAACCCACTTCTAAGTTATATATTTCAAAAATTCTAGTTGAGCCTCTGTAGAGTGGTCTGAGCTATATACAGGCAAAGTATTATTATAATAGATGGATTTGTCACAAAAGGAGAATATTTTGAAAAAAAATTATTCTTAATTTTTTGACAAAATATTGTATTTAAATAATTTTTTTTGTCAAAATGTCCTTAAAACAATTGTATAAATGTATTCTAATCTAAGTGACACTAAATATCATTAAAATGATCCATTTATTTGCTTTTGCAAAATCACGGTTCCGAACGTAGAGTTGGATACCTTAACACAGAATTCCTTAGATGATTTAAATTGATTATATAATGTGTGTATATATGTTATGCTGTGTTTCTCAATGAATGATGCTTGGGGATCATTTATACATTTCTTTTTTATTTTAATGAAGGGAACCGGTATTCTCTGGATTTTACCCCAGAAACACACAAGTACGCAGACATTTTTATACGGGCAAAGAGGCTCAACATATTTCAATGGTAAAATAGCTATTGAAATTATTATTAAATCTTTTATTATTTTAATTGATTTTGTAATATTTAATTTAACATATATTATTTACTTTGTTAGAAAACTCTATGCTTCTTTCATTTATAATAAAAAATTATTTTTATTATTGTGACATAATGCGAAAAATAATAAACAAACGCACTGAATTTCAATAGAAATACTTTAAAAACATCATACGAAATTTTATTAACAGATTATTAAAAAAAGCAGAACTTACGAAATTAATTTGTTGATGAATTTTCTACAGAAACTAAATTAATATGCGTTTACCAGAGGAAAAATTCATGACTGTGTATAGAGTGAAAGTCTGGCTTAAAAGAAAATATTTTATATAATTTATTATCAATTTGTTTGCCCTCCGTTTACAAAAGTTTATAATTAATGATGGTGAACTTCAAGAAAAATGAGCCTTATTTTGTTAAATGAGAGTTTTTAGGTAGATAAATTAATTCAAAGAGTTTTATGTGTAATTAGAATTTTGCACAGCGGGCGTATCAGATATAAACGTTACCAGGATGATTGCAATCTTACAACTGTCATTTAATTACAAGTTAGTATCAAAAATTATGAACAATAACACTAGTAATTAAACATTAAACACTAGTAATGCAGTAATGTACGAACAATAAGGAAAGGTAGTCATAAACAAAGCTATTACACAAGAATAGAAGCATTATTGTTTTAATTACAATATTGCTGACAAGTGCTTCTCTCTTCATGCAAGTGCTCTGGCAATAATTACCGTTAAGGTATCCGACTACGTTCGGAAACGTGATTTTAAAAAGCAAATAAATGGATAATTTTAATAATATTCAGTGTCACTTAGATTAGAATTCATGCATAAAATTGTTTTAAGGACATTATATGACAAAAAAAATTTATTTAAATACAATATTTTGGCAAACAATTAACTTATAATAATTTTTTTTCAAAATGTTCTCCTTTTGTGAAAAATGCTTCTATTATAACAATATTTTGCCTGCATGTAGCTCAGACCTCTGTACAGAGGCTCAAATAGAATTTTTGAAATATATAACTTAGAAGTGGGTTTATCTATATTTTACGACAACAAAGGGGAGCAATTTTAAGAAAAAAACGCCAATAATTATTTCAATTGGTGGTAACTCTGAAAATAATGTGAATTTTTCAAAACTCCTGGTTGAGCCTCTGTAAAGAGGTCCAAGCTATATACAGGCAAAATATAATTATAATAGAAGCATTTTTCACAAAAGAAGAACATTTGGAAAAAAGATTATTCTAAGATAATTTTTTGCCAAAATATTGTATTTAAATATTTTTTTTTGTCATAATGTCCTTAAAACAATTTTATACATGTATTCTAATCTAAGTGACACTAAATATCATGACAATTATCCATTGATGAGGTTTTTTAAAATCACGATTCCGAACGTAGTCTGATACCATAAGTCCGTCATATGACGCTCACCTATAATTTCAAGCTGAATTTTTTTTTTAAGTTTATTCGCCGTATAACGCGCAACCCCCCTTTCTTACAAAGAAACCTGAAATATATGTATACAATACTTTTATGCTTTGGAGTCATTTTTTCGAGGTATATTATCCCAGACTTTAAAAATATATAGTATACTTCTGGAACTACATACCTACCTACCATACTTCTAGGTTTATGAAGAATGCCATTTATCTTAAATAAACAGTATTTCGATACATATAAAAGTCTAATTTTTTTCTATGTTCATCTTTTTTTTTTTATTTATTTTTAAAGCTACCCAGCGTATAACGCGCACTCTTAAATTTTGAACTTGTTTTTTGTGTTAAAAGTGCGCATCTTACGCCAGATTTTACGGAACTTTAAGAAGCGATTCTAACTTGACGCATCCAAAAAGCATTCGTCAACCATAGAAGTTTAATTTTCTCTTAAGAGTACATACATATCTTCAAAGAATTCCTTTAATATGTTAATATTTCTGTTAGGAATTTCTGTTAAACATCTTGGCCATCGTGGGACTTATACATTCCGAAATTACCAGCATAGTTTAAAGTACGTATTTCTAAGAACAAGAACAACACAAAACACAATGAAACGAGACTGAGGTACTGGAGAGCTTGATGCATAATGACCTGATGGTCAATGGTCAGGTATTTGATAAAAAATAAATAATAAAAATAAACTAGATAACGTTATAAAGTTAGAAAATCGTGCTCGTGTAACATTCGATCAGACATGTGATTGTACCTTTTTGGATATGTCCTTGACTCCACAATTGGTGTAGGTAAAACTGGCTCCTGATCCATGCGAGTTGACGCGCTCGTAGTAGACCTGCGTCGTGGTGTAGGCGTCGCCATTGCGATACCGAGTCACGTGTCTCGTCCTTCGCACGTAGTGATAGCAGACGGCTTTCCACCAGATGACGGGCTGGGTCTCGCGCATCTGCTGAATGTGATCATACACAGAAGCAGAATCCACCTGTAGAAAATGAATGCACGGACATGAATATTAATCAGATTAATACAGTCCATATCAAAGTTACAATATTTGCGACACAAAATTCCATAATAATTTCCATTGCACTTCCCCCCCCACACACACAATAACAATGTATTTAATTCAAAAAACTAATCTTTGGTGCTAAAACTACAATATGACCTTAACTTCTTGCTACAGGCGTATATAAACGCCTTGCTCAGCCGAAGAGGTTATTGCAGCAAACGTATATATACATCTATACGAAGTATGATTTTTTCTATGCACTGTTATCTGTAAAATTGCATTAAAGGATTTGGAATGCAATGAAAGGACTCTGACAGTATTTGCGAAGGATTTACCTATTTCACAGGATTTGCTTATTTATACATTTTCTCCCCTGCCCTCCATACATCACATACAGGCGTGGAAAACGGTGGCATTGAGGAGCGAATCGCGTAACTTTCAATTGACAGTTAAGAGATTAATTATAAACCGCACAAGTTGTCAAGATAAGTGATAATTTTTCTATATAATTTTATATATGTTAAGCCCATGGGGTCATTGGTAATTATTAATGTTGTTCTCAACTTAGTATTTTTAAATGTGTTATAAATAATATTGTGCAGTAGTAATAAATTTATAAGTGTTTTATATCAATGTAAATGTGTATTCTTTTTTTTATTATATCAGAATGTGTTTTGTTTGTTTATTTTAAGTAAATCAATAATTTTTTAAAATAATCCTTTGTTTTTGACTTTTCAATATCTTATCCATATTCAAGGAGTACAAGCTATGTAGACTTTTTGAAGACTCTTCTCTTACTGCCAGTAGGTTGTACAGGAATGTAACCTGCCCGTGGATATCATAGCTCATGCGCTGAACAGATATGAACAGTTATTGTAAATATTACACTTGACAACGACGTTTTCAATAAACACTTTGCCTTTCTTTTCGTCTCTTATTTGCTGTGTTTGTGCCTAACGGCCTCACTTGTGTCCATACATTCCTATACAATAAATGATTGTTACAATGTCCTGTATCTACCTTTAAAGTCTGTATCATGAATTCGGGACCACCCTGCAGAACAGAGATTCTTCTGAGAATACGACTTTGTACGATTCCGTTGAAAAGAAATAAATTTTAAATTGTTTTAAGCCCCAAATTAAAACCCACTCTGTGGCCAACATAAATTTCGCCAAGGTAAAATTTTTTTTTCTATTATCGTTCCCTTTTTCTTTTAATGTGTTCCAGAATTTCTCCTCTGGTGTTATATCTTGAATTAGAACAGGGAACACTTATTACGCTTACAAAGTACTCAATAGTTCCAAAAAACCACACCTTGTAAAACTGAGAATAAAATATGTAAAATTTCCTCACCCGTGATTTACTCATAATTATTCTTTCTAAATGATGGAAAAAAACGAATCTATTGAGTCTCTTGTTCATCAATCTTAATCAGTCTGGTATGTCAACAGTGGCTAATGTTGAAATTAGCTTTTATATGATGAATATCTTAGATTTGGTAATTGTCGCAACGCTTGTGGCATAACTCATGACTACACAACTTGACTCTGTTTTTAAATTTATTGTTACTTATTCAAACGTGGGCAGTGGACTGTAATGACTATGAAAGATATCTCAAATAAATTATTCATTTGAAACTTTTTGAGTATATTGGGACTAAGCGAATATGACCCATAAAAATAAACGTTGCATTGAACTGATTATCGTCTAGGGTGAAGACAAAATGGCAAGCTTTGCACAAATCTGATTTTTGTGCGAGAATACTGTAGTCGCATTTGCAAGCGTCTACGTGTATTCATGATTTTCAAATGAACATCAGTTATGAAACTAAATTGTGTGATATCTTCGATGTCAATCATAAACATTGTAAGAAATAATAATAATAAAAAATCTGTGTACTGAATTTATCACATCTATTGGTATATCTATACCTCGAATGCTATATGAAAATGAATTTCAACAGTATTTTATCATGGAACTTATTTCAAACTACGAAGACTACTTTCTATACCGTGCTACTTTATTATTAAAGCTCCTTTCTATACAGTACACTAGTTTCATTAAATCTGTGAAAGCAAAAGTAAGAAAATGTTAAATAAAAGGAAAGGCCATTTACCTTGTACGCCAGCTCCATCCTGGTAGTGCAATGCCAGCACTCTACCAGGTAAACGAGGTAGAGCATGGCCATAAATGCGAGAGGTATGAAGACGTAGCCTTCTTCGCAAGGGCTGGCCGTCCTGCGGGTTGTAATGGGGAAGCTGTGGAAGTTGACGACGAGACGCGTGACGCGGGCGCACTGGCACCACACCAGGGCGGACAGGCAGCCCACGATCAGGAGGGTGAGGACGAGGCACTTGATGTGGGCGTCGCGACGGAGGCTGCTGCACAGACTTTGCTTCTGAGGACGTTGCTGAAAGAGGGAGAGGACAAAGCATTTTAGTCTGTATGGTTAACTTAAAAAACTTTATGTACATCAGGGGGGTCAAACTCAAAGGCTAACGTGGCTAAACAACTAAAGTTTAACTTTAACGTATCCGACTACGTTCGGAATCGTGATTTTGCAAAAGCGTATAAATGGATAATATTTAGGATATTTAGCGACACTTAGATTAGAAAATGTATATAAAATTGATTTAAGAATAGTATTACAATAAAAAATTATTTAAGTACCATATTTTGACAAAAAATGAACATAGAATGACCCATTTTCAAAATATTCTCCTTTTGTGAAAAATACTTCTATTTTAATAATATTTTGCCTATATATAGCCTATATATATACAGATGCTCACCTAGAATTTTTGAAATATATAACTTAGAAATGGGTTTATCCATATTTTACGACAACAGATGGGAGCAATGTTAAGAAAAAAACGCCTATAATTATTTCAAATGGTAGTAACTCTGAAAATAATGTGAATTTTCCAAAACTTAAAAGTTCCGAGTCTCTGGAGAAGTCTTTACTTTATATAAGCACACACACACACACAAAATATTATTTTAGAAGCATTTTTTATAAAAGGAGAACATTTTGAAAAAAGGTTCTTCTAAGTTAATTTTTTGCCGAAGTTTTATATTTAAATAACTTTTTTTGCCAAAATGTCCTTAAGACAATTTTATACATATAGTCTAATCTAAGTGACACTAAATATCAAGAAAACTATCCATTTATGCAATTTTTTTAAAATCACGGTTCCGAACGTAGTCGCGGATACCTTAATTAGGCCGTAAAAAATACTTAAGGAAGCGTAGGCTTATTTTGAATAATACATTTTAATAAACATATATAAAAGAACAAGAAGATTTAAGGTTTAAGTCCTGACACTTGACATCTCTTCTATGTCTCTATCTTTCCTATTTCAGGAGAAATTTTGATATTTCATTATACATTATTGTGTGCTGATGTACTGGCTGGCCTCTAAAATGTTCGCACAGGGCCGCGAGTATGTCACCCCTGATGTACATAGATGACCGCATAAGGGAATTTTTACTTGAAAACCGACACGTATAAATAATATATATATATA
>BMAV01022934.1:194112-258183 GCA_019973955.1 Trichonephila inaurata madagascariensis
ATATAAATATATAAATATATATATATATATATATATACATAGATATATATATATATATTTATATATATATATGTATATAATGTAAACACGAACGGATATGCTATCTAACTATGTGTAAAGGAAATGCATAAAGTATTCTTAAATTGAAATAAATAATATACTTAGGCCATACATATTAATTAATTTGATCCGTAAAAATATTTTTATTTATTTTTCTAATTCTTCGAAATAAAACGAAATTCTTTTATGCAAAGGAATAGTAATCCTTAATAATTTAATTACTGTATTTGAGGGAAATCTGAAGAAAACTTTCGAACTCACTGCTTAAATAGTACTAATTGAATTTTCTAATTATAGTTCTGATTAATTTGACGCGTTTGTTAAAGATCTTCTCGGCTCGAAGGATTTTATTTGATTTTTTCTTTGTTCAAACAATTCAGTTAGTTATTGCTTAGTTTTTTTTTTTTTTTAGTTTTGTTATTTTAACTTTTTTAAACAATGATTTATAGTTATTCAATTCGTATTTATTTAAACAAAACTCTCAGGTATTGAACAGTCGAAATAAAAAAAAAAAAGGCTATGGATGTCTAAAACTACTTTAAGAATAAAATTAAATATTTTTATTTAAAAAATTATATGACTACATAATGTTTGATCAGAATAATGATGGATACTTGATATTTACATCATAATTTAGTATTTTACAAGCCCTTTTGTTTCTTTCTGGCATGTAATATTTACATATACAGTACATAAACTGTTCAATCTTAGTTACATAAATATCATTAATTTCTAAAACAAAGCTTTGGAAATGTTTGAGAAAGTCATTTAATAAATTGTTAATAATAAAGTGGCTGTTTTTGCCTCCTCCGGTATAGTGGTTAGGGACGTTGACTGCGGTGCCGTAGGATCTGGGTTCGAATCCCAGGTAAGACACGGATGCGTGTGTTGTAATCCTTCTCTTCTTTGTGATGTATGATAAACGCTTATACTTCTCTATGTAAGCCAACGTGTGGTACTTTGTGGTGCACATGGTTATAAATGTTCTCAATTAAAAAAAAAAGCTATTTTCTCTTAATAATTTAATTTCGGGTCTGCTTTATTTTCATTTTTAACTGTACAATCTAATCTATAAAAACATCATTATAACTTTGCAACCTCAAATCAAACTAACTCCTAACTGAAATTATTACAGCTTTTTTAGATTATTTATAAGCACATAACAATATCGATACTACAGCACTTTCAAAAGTTTGGCTATCCTTAACGATTTAATAGTAGAGAGTCAATGACCAATATGAATGTATTGGAAATTTCTTTTAGCTATTTTTGACTACTACATTGAAGAAAATTACTTAAATCAACATTAGATTCATACGCTTGTACAGCACTGTATATGCCTAATGAAAAGTTTACACTATTTTGAGTTTCTGCTCTCTCTATTACACTTATATTTTAAAATACATATTAATAACAATTTTGAGTTTTGTATTTAGAGTGTTCCATTCCTTTTCCAAAAAAATGTTTATGCAAGTAAATGAACCATAAAAGTATTCGAAAACATTTGACAATGACTTGATATATTTCATATTTCTTTTATTCACAATTCCTGAAATTTATAATTTCAAGATATGTGCTAACAACTAGGAAATCTTTAAATTATCCTTTAGAGGCACTTAATTTTCCGCGAAGTTATTTGAGGTCCAGAAATAAGTTTCAAATAAAAAACAATTTTTTCCAAAGTATACGAATAGTTGAATAATAAATAGTAGGAAGAAAAGAAAGAACAGAAAATATATCAGAATTTCATCTCGAACCACTTTTACATATTTAGGAATTATAAAAAAGTTTATATTTTAAAGGAAATAACAAACTACTCCATAAATTGGTCTAATTAAAACCTGTTTCGTTTTATTTTTTATTATAAAAATGGCATACTTACTAAAGTCTGAGTTTATTAAGATTTATAGGTATTTTATAAATTGGAACAAGGGCAAAACTAGATTGTAAATTTAGCATTTAAAGTAACTAACGTGGAACAATCAAAATGCTATTGAGTTACAATAAATCGTTTGAGATTCATCAGTAAATAATTCATCAATAAAAATACTGAATTATAAGACGAATAGCGAACGATATTTTTGTAAAACTTTCATTATCTAAGCTCTTACTAATATTCTATTTTTCTGTATTATTTATTACATGATAATTGCCGTATAAAAGGATATCTTCAATAAAATACGATGATACGGTAATTGTCTTGTGAGAATTCCTTTAACATTTTACTGAAGGTTGTCCTTTGCGATAAAACAGGTGTGTGTGTGTGTGGCGTAAGCTTACATGATGAAATATAATGCATGCCTGGACCAATCCAATAATTCTCGGAAGCATGCGTAATTACTGGATTCCAGCTCACAAGATAATGCGCTTACATGTTTCACACAATTGCGAGATACTTCAGTACTGCTAAGATCAGTCAAGTAATTGTCTACGCATAATTTCATTCAAAATTGAGTTTATCTAATCCAATTTTATAGAGCAAGCTATTATAACCTTATTTTAGAGATGTTATTTAAAGAACTTTTGGAAAATAATTCATTTTCCTTAGAACGGATCAGCTGTTCACGAGAATAAAGCGGATAAACAGAAACTCCAAATCTGTTTATCAGTAAATTTTCTTCTTCGTTTTCATATAATTATAACACTGTTAATCTTGCAACTAAATTTATTTTCATGAAACATTTTGAGTAAAATCTTAATAATACATAAGTGACGAAAATGCATTCAAATTCGAATCAACGCTTTATATAATTATATATATATATGTGTGTGTGTGTGTATGTACATATGTATATCATTTGGACACTTATATAATGGTGTCAAATTATTGAATTAAATAACTATACTAATAAATATAATTTAACAATTTATAATTTAGGGCTATCTCTCTCTATAAACTGAACATAGTGGTGCAACAACCCATGAGAGCCAAAGACTACTGTGCCCATCACAGTTTTCATAACCTCGGGAAATGAGATGTATGAGCAGATGTTCCGATGAAGTGGTCAGTCTGACTCAAGACTCTCAGTATTTAGCTCCAACGCAAGCTTGGTAATCATTTATCGACCCACTGAAGGGGTGAAAGTCTGAGTCGAACTTTCATAGACGGGAGTTTAAACCCTTGACCTTGGGTGTGGTGTGGAAGAGTGATACGCTACCACTCAACCACCGGGTTCCTCTCTTTCTCTCTCTTTATAAATATATTGGTAACGTTTGAAATTATTATAGTACAAATGATTTTTTTCAAAGAACACATCTCTTTGTGGTTCATTTACCATTAGTCATATCTTCTGAAACCTCATCTGTCAGGTGTTGCTGTGTGAAAAGGGTTTTTGCATAATAAGGTGCCCCAGGTTTATTAATATGAACAACTCTGAACATGGATGACAACAGTCTTACGTAAAAGTATTTTTAATTTAACATTTTAATTTGCAATTTATCACAAGGTGTTTTTGCTTTTACCTATATCCATACATAGTGTACATTTCCTTAATCATTTTCAACAGAGAGGCTCCTCTTGCCTAACCTTTTGAAGTCATAGCTAGACACACACATCTCATACACCTATCCCACACACACCCTACGCACAAACAATCCTTCCTTTTTCAACACTGTAGCACTTTGTCACTCCCCTGGAAATCCGTTCAATTTCTAATAGGCAAGAAAAAAATCTTCAACACAGCAACTCGGACATGGCCCTACAATCGGCCTTCGGACAATTGGTTCTATTAAGACAGGCTACAGTCCGATCTACGCCATTTTCGTGCCACATATAGGGCAACAAATCAGCTTGTTACTTTGTTGCATAACTCACAATTCAAGTCATTTCCTAATTACAAAAGTAATCCATCATTTCCATACACATGTGCAGCACAGCCAAGTATTACGTGATACATAAATGAATAGAGATTGCAGTTGAGAACAGGTGCGGCCTATAAATTGCTAGTTTAGAGGGAAAAGGACTTTTATTTTGTCTTTTCGACTGAAAAGTAGAAAAACAAAGGGGGTAGCAGACTGTTTTACTGATAATCTAGATTGCACTACATTTGAAACACACACAGAAGCATATGTATATACTTCCTCGTTAAATATCTATCTTTTAAAACACTGCACTCAAATTTTGAAAATAATTGCTTTCACTTTTCTGTCCACAGCCTCCCCTCCTTGGGATTTAAGAACATTTTATACCTGAAGTATTCAAAATATACTAATGATAAAGATGAAATTTTTGTACGTAATGCTAATTTGCTACCCCCTCCCCCCAAGATCTTAGGATCTTAGATCACAGGAGGATCTTATTTTCCAGATGATTCTGCACTTAAACGGAATAAAACCAAGCTATCTGCAGACTAACTTAGTGTAATATACATATAAACGTCTTTAACCTCTAGTTTTATGTATTCGTATATTTATGTAAGAGGTTTTAGTTTTAGCTTTAGCTTGTGTGTGAAGTATTGATGTTATTTTTGGTACTTACATATTCCACAGCGGGAAGCATGTGCGACCCTTCGTACCTTTCTTAGGGGCCAGGTCTTTTCCCGTGGCAACAACAAATTCAATTATTTAAGGTATCCGACTACGTTCGGAACCGTGATTTTGCAAAAGCGCGTAAATGGATAATATTTATGATATTTCGTGTCACTTAGATTAGAATACATGTATACAATTGTTTTAAGGACATTATGACGAAAAAAATTATTTAAATACAATATTTTGGGAAAAAATTAACTTAGAATAACCCTTTCTCTAAATGTTCTCCTTTTGTAAAAAATGCTTCTATTGTATTAGTATTTTGCCTGGATTCAGCTCAGACCTCTCTACAGAGGCTCAACTAGAATTTTTGAAATGCATAACTTGGAAGTCGGTTTATCCATGTTTCACGAGAAATTTTAAGAAAATACGCCGATAATTTTTTCAAATGGTTGTAACTCTGAAAATAATGTGAATTTTTCAAAAATCATAGTTGAGCCTCTGAACAGAGGTCTGGGCTACATACAGGCAAAATATTAATACAATAGAATCATTTTTTACAAAAGGAGAACATTTGGAAAAAAGGTTATTCTAAGTTAATTTTTTGCCAAAATATTGTACTTAAATAATTTTTTTGCCATAATGTCCTTAAAACAATTGTATTCATGTATTTTAATCTGACACTAAATATCATGAAAATTATCCATTTATGCGCTTTTTTAAAATCATGGTTCCGAATGTAGTCGGATAGCTTAAAAGCAATGTATAAAAAAATTTAACAAGAAATTCTATCAACCAAGTAATTACATATATCCCTTTTGCAATCGATGGTACAGTTTGCGAAATAAGTTTTTTTTTCGTTTTGTAACAGTGACGGTTAGTGATAACAAATAACAGTGGAATAGCGACCATTTTAAGAGAGGGAGACTGATACTTAATTTACCCTCATATCTTCTATAAGCTAAATAATATCTAAAAAATATATTTTGTTTCAAGACTATTGCGATTTGGGGTATTACGTAGAAAAAAACAATCATGGATCAATAACAGTGTTGTTGTTCTTTCTTATCCCAGATGGTGTAGTTTAGCTACACAATCTACTTAAAACCAACAATCACCAAAAAATCCAGAAATAAAGTAGGATTTCCTAAAACCTTGTCAATATTGATAAAAAAAAAACAATAGGGTAAATGTAACATAACACAACCCATAGCAAGGTAAGAAATGCATAAAACCTATTTTTTGTGAGTTGAGTTAGATAAAGATTAATATAGTTTAAAAAATTCCAAAATTATGAATTTGTCATATGTATGTTGCCCGGTGAAAAAAAAAGATATTACACTGTCGAATTTTCGTAAAATCAAAAAACGTCGCCAAATCCCACAATACGCAGCAAATAGTCGTGAAAGTTCCGTTCCACGTTCGAATACATTAATCATAACGATACCAAAATTTAGAGACATTATTTGGATTGGTGATGTCTTTGTTTGGTGAAATTGGTCTACGGTGTAATGTGTAAGTATAATTTTTTTTTTATAATAAATATTTTTTCAGAAAGTATTGATGTAATTGAAATATGGGTAGAAAACGTTAAGCCAATAGTTTACAGAAAGATAAATTTAAGATATTACTAAAATAGCTCAGTTATAGACATAGTGATATCTAACAGAACCGTACCATAAATTGAAGGATGATATACATCTTTCCCTAAATAGGTAAAAAGAATATCTTGTTTTTTAAATGTAAAGAATATATTCATTCCCTTTTCCTGTGATAATAAAAAAATAATAATTAAATCCAATTCTGTATAAAGTACTGCATATTTTACACATGCACAAATGCAATAACTTTATTTCGTCGAACTATTAAAAATTAAACCTATGAAAGAGCAATGAAATCAGAATGCAATGAAACGCAAAGAAAAAAAGAAAATGCAGAAAATGAATTAAAAATTTTTCTTACGTTCTTTAGAGAACAAGCACATAAAAAATGGTGCTTAAAAAGATGAAATCTTTTTTTTAAAAAAAAACGTAATTCTACGTATCTTCATAAATAAAAAAAGGTACTTAAAACTATTCGCGTGACTCAAAACGGAAATTATTATCAAAGTTGTTCCAGCAGAATAATTTGATGTCAAGTTTGATATGAAGTGGAAGAAAAAAAATTTATTAGATGTTGTAATAAAAAAGAATTAAAACGTTGAAGGTAGGATTAATAAGATGTTCTTCATTAAATTATGGATCAATTCAGAAATTTTTAAGGTTTTTCATATGTTGATTTGGCATTATGTTATTTCGTACAGAACGACTTCAAACTAAGCGAATAAACACAAATTCGGATTTAAATCAATTAATGTTAAAAAAGCATAAAATAAAATTAAACTAAATGTAGTTCATTCCATTTATCGGTTTTTGCGTATTATATTCTCGACCAATTCAGCCATTCGAAAAGACATTGTCCAATTTATAACAAGTAATATAAAGAAAAAAATCAATTCCTACTTAGATAAACAAAGAAAAATTTTATTTTAGCTTCTATTTATTAAACAGTTACAATTAATACAAATATGTATATACATATGACAGAATCACAGCATTAAGTAGTAATTAATTTTTATTAATTATCATTAAAGTATCGTATTGTCATACAAAACAATCGTGTATATAAAATTTCAGTTCAATTGAATGCCTTAAAACGTGAGAAAAAAAATTATTTAAATTTCTGACCCAAGTCGCTAAAAATGATACCAATGTAGCTGTATTTGTAATTCTTTAAGTAATTAGTTTCAGTCAACTAATTTTAATAAATTATAATTAAATTATCGTATTTTTACTGAAAAATATAGTGTATAGAAAATTTCAGCTAAAATGAGTGCTTTAAAATGACAGGAAAAAACCATTTTAAGTTTTGACACAAGTCGCCAAAATGGTCGCTAAGTCACCAAAAATGATGCCATGGTGGGAGTTTTTGTAATTCTTTGAATAATTAGTTTTATTCAATTATTTTTTATTAATTATAGTTAAATTACTATTTTGTCATCTAAAATAATCATGTATATAAAATTTCAGCTGAATTGAGCGCTTTAAAATGCATTTTATTCACCCGCGGTCTCTCGCGCCTGTTTTTGCTACCGTCGTTACTCGTGGGGTGTAGAGAACACCCCAAACTTTTAACACGTGTATTTAATTATGAAAATAAAATTAGGTCATTATGATACGTATTTATAAAGTACAAGATGTTTTTTGTGTTATACAAATAAAATTTTTAAATTTATTGCATACAGATAAGGCTAACATTAATTTAAACTAAGCATACAAATTTTTCATTTTAAAACAGGTAATTTTATATTTTTTCATAAACCAGTATAAAACTTATATACCAGTAATAAATATAATTTATAATTAATGAAATAATGATAGTAGAAAGTAGAACATAATATTTTAATCATTTTCCGAACATTCAGAGCAGACTGTATACAAATAATCAACTTCTCGCGGGAGTTCTCAGTCCCCCAGATAAACTTTTGAAGGTCATAACATTCCGATCTTTCGTGGAAGAACGATTGCATCAGGCCTGAAAGTTCAATGATCTAAAATGTGCAGCTGCAGAAAAATTCGTGGTTCTGCGCATTCTTTTTAGAATCCTGGGAGGATTTTCTTGTTGCTGGGGTGTACAGAACACCCCACGCGAGTGATCGAGGGTTAATGATTGAAAAATTCCACCAAGATAAATATATAGAGAAGTAGCAATTGAAAAAAATGTTGCCAAATGTTGTCATGCCGCCCGGCCAATCGCGTGGTTTTAACACTTGGCTTATAATCGAGTGGACTCGGTTTCGAATCCCGAATAAGGCATACATGTATCTTCGGGAAAAGAAGTTGGACTTTCGCCAGATATGGATTCCCGTCTCGAATGGAAAACATCGTACCAATTATCTTCTGTGCTGAGATCATCGTTTGTAATAAAATCTACATTCTTCTGTGATTGTATTGTATGCTTTTTGTTCACCTATTTCTCGTCTTTTGTATGTATTCCAGGATACAACAAACAGCAAACACAACAAATGTTGACATCGTTATTATTATTATGCTCGAAAACGCGCTGGACAGGTCCCAGTATTTGTTGTATTACCTGATATTTAATGACGTTTACTGATTTGATAAAATTAGTCGATGGTATAATACGTAATAACCTATTTGTTCTAATCGAAGACCCTATTTAGAGATATTTTTTTCCTCCCCGAAGAATTTTCTTGAAAAGTAAAAAGGTGTTTAAATCAATTACAAAATTTGTAACCATTTATAAGCTAATTAAATTTAATAGAAGTGCTGTATAATGTTTGACAGTAGTGTTTGAAATATTATGTTTGTAAAATTTAATCATTATTAGAGCTAGCCTTTAATATTATAGATGGAGTTTGTCATCTAATGTCGGTGGTCTGTTCCAAGAGACCATGTTTAAAAAAGGTGAAACTAACCCTAATTATTAGGTTTAATGAAGTTGCCGCATTTTTTCTTTCTCGTAAATAGTATTAAATTAATTTTAAAAAAATATCTACTTATATTTATTTCCATAATTTATTTTCAGAATTAAAAAAAATGGTTGGTTGTTCTCTTATCTTTGGAAATAAATCTGTATTGTATAAATGAAGAAATAAAAAGGAAATATCGGAAGATAATCGAATTTCAAGTACTAAGAAAAGGTATAAGCAAAGAATTACTTTGAATTTTCAAAATAATATTTATATCTCAAAATGCAGAAATCAAAGTATGTAATTGAAATGGTCATAAATTATTCATGTACTATCAAAAGATATGTACTTTTTTGTGACATTTCAAGCATTTCTATGTTTTATGTTTTTCTTCGAAGAATGTCCTAGACCATGGGCCCAGATGACTGTTCTGAAAATCTGTTTCATGTTATCCACGTAGAGATTTTCTGACAAAAACTGGACCCATTTTCCTTGTAGGACATCAAGAATACATGGGCAGTCGAAAATATGAGCAGGTGTTAGTTCTATTTGTAAACAGTTATCACAATTCCTTAAGTTCTTCTACCATCCCTATCAATTTCTATTCCTCTGTAATGACCTGTTCTTAGCCTGCTAAAAGGTTAGATATTTTTGACAGATTTATTTTATTAGAAACATTTCGTGTCTCCTTAATTAGAGGTATCATGGATTTATCTACAATTAGTATATTTGTTAAAATTAAAAGTTATTTTAAGACATTTTAAACACACACCACACGCACGCACACACACACAAAATTCGAATTGATTTATATTTTAAAACGCAGTGTTTTCTTAGGAGATGATATCACAAAATCCTATAACATACGTTGAATTAACATATGAAGGACAAACGTATTTACACTGTTAATTATGCCATAAAATGTTTTGCAAATATACTTCTTTTATACATATTGAAATAAAATTTCACCTTCTAAAATAATGACTCGCCTTATCATGTACAAACTGTGACAATATAAAACATATTATTAAATCCCTGACATGCACAATACTTTTGAAATAAATATTTATTTTAGAATAATGATTGAAAACGACAAAAAATAAATTTAGACTTATAGAATAAAAATCATTCAAACTAAAAAAGAGCTCCAAATATCTGAACTTACTAAAACTTAAGAAAGCTTTTAGACGCAATTTAATCTTGATTTCTAGCACAACGAAACAAGTTATAAAGTGTAATTTAGCAGAGATAAACAACATTCGCATGCTTGATGAAATTCAATCATGAAACAAAGCGATGGCAAGTGTATTTTATCTTTTTTTAATCACTCTCTTCGAATTTGCATAGATTTAATGTTACAAAATAAAAAGACACTGGTTTAGTGGTTTAATTAAAAATTTATTTTCATGCATTTGTTTTAAAATGATCAATTGTGTTTTCCTGTATTTCGTTAGAAATAACTAATGATATTAGATTAAGCTATCTTTGAAGTAGCAAAAAATTATTTTCTTGTTTGAGTTCTGAATAAAGAGAATTAAAAAAGAAAGTATTTCAATAAAGCAAATTACCAATGAAACCAAACACTTTTGATAGTATTGATATGAAAAATTTATTATATGCGTACCAGTTATTTTTATTAATTTATTACTTCAAATTTTATAAATCAGTTTTTATTTTTATTTTTGAAAAGAAAAACATTATTTTATATGATATTGTTAAGATATATACGTCAGTTAATTATTCACGAATTCATGGCATTAACTAAGTTTCGTCTTCAATTATTAATTTCAGTATATATTCTTAGGAACAAGTTCTCTATATATGAAATCCAAACTTTGTACTTAATTAATTACAATTTATATCTTTATTCTCTTCCTATGAATTTATTTATAACCATTTATTTAGACTTCTATAACAACCACATTTACTTACATTTTTTTAATGTTACTTTATGGGAAATGTATTTTATTTCATTAATCAAAAAGAATATTTAAGTCTCATATCATGGTTACAATTGCATACTATATCGCTTTTATCAAACACTTTAAAACTTTGTTAGTAACAAATTTTGTGTTCAATAGCAATTGCTAAGACAACGTACTAAATAATCGTTTGAGTTATTTTTTTCACCTTGAAATGTTCGTTTTTATTTGTATAAAAAGTATTTTCCAACGCTAGTATTTAATAAATTAAATGTATTATATCGTAAATTCAATAGGTTTGTAAAATATTCGTTATAAATCATGAAAGAAAATTTTTAAGAAAATATAACCAACTTTCGACTTTAATTAATTAAAGACTTTACTTTGTTCTTTAAGTTTTGTCAAAAAATTTCGAGCCTCAATCTCTTATTTATACATATTAAATGAATTATTAATTACATTATTTTCTCGTAATAACCACACTTTACATAAATAAATTACTAAAATCCAATGATATTATTTATAGAATATAAAATATAGATGGTAATCTCTGTAACCTTTTTATTTTCATTTTTTATAAGAGAAAGAATACGAATTATATTTAAGAAGTATAATATAAAGAGAAAATTTACAACTTGTCATTCACATCTGTTATTAGGTTTTAAAGTGTTTCTACTCTTATCTTGTCCATTATAAATTTGCATCAATTTTCAAGAAAAATAACTTTAAAAGAATATGTGGAAATTTTATAAAAAAACAAGAAAAAAACAAACTTACATGGAAAGTAAAAAAAAAAAAAATTTTTTTTGATTGATAAGAAAATTTAAGGCACTCCATAATTTAGTTTTGATAACCGTTGTATGTTTGTGAATATTATTCATCCTTGATTGAGGTTTTCGACAAAATTTTATATCTTTTAAAATTATTAAATATATTTCTATAAAAGAGAATTTCTCAAATGGTACGTTTTTCTCTTAATGTATACATTGCCTGGTTAAAATATTTTATTTACTAAATATTTATTCAATAATACATATCTAAAAAATAAATTTATAGTACATTAAACATTAAATACTCATAGTTTCATAAAGAAAATCCGATTTTTTCTGACGAGATTCTCATTCTTCTATCCAATTATCTCAGTAAAAATGCGTATAAATGTATTTATGATACCGACAATAACTCATTTCAATTTGTAGCCACGTATATAATGTAACATTTTCTTGATAAAATGTCGATCTATTTTATTGCTTTTTGCGTTATATCTACGAATATCCTTTCTCTCTCTGGTTATTTTCGTTAATTATGGAGTATTTTCATGATAGGTTTTTCTGCTTCTTTGTTAGTTTTTTAATAATTTTGAGTACCAGAGGTAATTCATATTCTTTTTGTCCCTTTTTAATTCTCTGCTTCTTTTGCCTTTCAATCAGCATTCTGTTGAGCTTAAACTAAAAAAAAATGTATTAAGATAACAATGATTGGATGTGTGTGAGCCTGATAGGGCTTTCAGAATTCTCTTTGATTTACAAAATAATCATTAGCAAAGACTGATATCACATTAGAGATAAAAATTTACGGCTTTGATAAATTTCATCGTAAATTTTATTATTATTGCTTTATTTGTTTATTCCTCTCCATGAGATTATATTTGTTTTCACAACTTAAATTTTTGGTTCTTGGGTATTTTACTGTCGAAAAATTTTATCAAAAGAAAAAATATCTCCAATTAAAAAAAAATGCCACCAATTTCTGTCGTGGTTATTACCATTTTTTAAGGATGTGCATGGGAACGTTTTACACTATTTGCTGTATATCGCACAATTTGGTGACGTCTTTTGATTTGACGAAATTGGTTGAAAGTTTATGATGCAAGTGTCGAATTTTCTTATTTCTAGCCCATTCTTAAGGCCGTATGACATGTACATTTTCCATGCAACTTTTTTGTCCAATTTTTGTCCTAATCTGAAGGGGGAAGGGTTGCCGTAAACAAAACGACATGCTCTGACGTCAGTCGCGCTCTATCTCCACATTGAAAAATTACTTGCCGATTTTTCTGCTCGGAAAATGAACATCCAAGATTATTTCTTTTATTTCGCTTACGCTTTTGTTGGGTGTAAACAGAAAAGGATCCCCATCCTATTTAAAATATTATACGTCGTTAAAATATTATACACCATTAAAATATTATACGGCATATCTGACGTGTTAGATGAAACTGAAGCCGCCATTTAGTTTATGACGTGGTGCTCCGAAGAACCCCATTGGCTGGAATTTCAAGCAACTTTTATTTGGAACAATTTTTTGAGCTCACTAGCAAAAAGTTGTTTTAAAGCAGTCGCTATGGCAACTGAGAAAAAATTGCACGAATTGGACGAAAAATTGCTTGAAACGTGTACGTGTGATACGGCCTTTAGGAAAGAAATTGTTCTAAATACTGGACTGTCTGAAATGGTCTATTTGATGAATGTTACTAAAATTATTGATTATTGTTATTTAGTATTTAATTCACAGAGGTGCTTTCTAGCACTTCGCGAGATATTTTTATTTACCGTTTACCAGATTCAATTATACAAAAGTGTTCACCACAATTTTTAGATAGTCAGGCATTATCGAATATAAAAAGGAAATTCTTAATAATGTCCCAATCATCGCCGACAGGAGATGTTTTACTGATTCCAGAGATTTGTTAATCAACTTAAAACAACACGGCAACCGATACAATTTGCTTAGAGCAGAGAATTTATCATGTTATAATATCACTATGTCTAACTTGAGTTTAATCAATTGTTTCTCAAAATAATTTTTTGTCTTCTGATTATTGTAAGTATCGATTATTTTTCTTTGTGAACTTCTTTAATCGAATCTTATATATTCACCTATTTCATATCATCATAATTTCCCCCAACTTCTATAACTATATTTCACGCACTCCATTACATATAATGCTCTTTTATACTAATAATCTTATTCTAATGAAATTATGCAATTGAGATTTTTATAACACTAATTTTTGCAATAAGATAATTTCTTCCATCTGTTGTGCATTTCAAATATCTGTGCTTGTTTAAGTATCCCTCCCTTCGCAAATATTTCAAAATAATTCGAATTACCATAAAAACATCATCACAAATATTTTATATCCAAAAATTGTGATGATAATAGGGATGCTTCAGATCCCCCCTTCCTCTCCTCCTTTTATTTGACGAATATTTATGCTACAATAATGCAAGGAAACGTATCACAGTCAAGGTTTAAATCAATATTTGTTGTTCACTCTTATTCTTGTTACTTCATTTCATATGCATTAATTTTGCTTTGACAAGTTTATTTCTTTTAAATATCAACAAATGTTTTTTTAACTTTCTTATGCAAATGTAATCAGAGCGGAGGGGAACTACGTTTTATAATTTGCTGTATAGTGTGTGTGTGAAATTCTAGGATTCTAAGAAACGACGTAAACTAAAATCAAATCAAATTAAAGTGTAATTGACGTCGGTTTATCTCAAATCAACACACACAATTTCTTTTTAATGCATACTAAACTCTTTTTTTACATGATTTCGATATAACACGGTACACGAATTTAACGAATTTTTTTGTACGCAGTTTTTATTTTTTTTTTTTTTGTTCTAGCACGAATTCCAAAATTTTGAAGACTCGTACCCTTTGGATGAGGACGATTGTAACGAGTTTATGGTAATACAGTAGTCAATATTGGTGAAATTGGTGTAAGTTCAGCTATTAACAGCTGATTTAATTCACGAGCGCTTGAAATTTGTAACAAGTATGGAACAACATTTTATTACTCATGATCCCGACATAAAGCATGCATTAAATTTCTTCGTAATCTTGTGTAGCAGAATATAAAAAAATTATGTAATCAAAACTTGAGGAACCAAAATACAGCCGCTAATAAGACTTTGTAAATGAAAGGGGAAAAAAAGAACGAACGAAATTCTTTATTTGAATGAAAACTGACAAATATGCTAGACATATCTGACACATCTTATGATAGCATTTTTGGTTCAATTCGTAATAAACTCGTGTTTTCAGGTAGCGATGAAAAGTTGTTAGTTTCCTTGTTTCATTTTGAATTTTTATATGTGAATGTTTATATTTGAATTTTTTATGTGTGATGCACTTATAGACTGAATTTTTACTGTACACTATTTTCAATTTTATTTGTAACAAAAATGAATTGTTTTTGTTTTATAAATAAGTAACATGGATTTTATTATTATTCTTTTTGCACGGTTTTACGGGAAAATATTTAGATTTGTCATCTTACAAGATTTTTTAAAATTGTTGAACATATCCCCAAATTTACCATACGTCACATGTATTTTTTACATGATTTTTTTTAACAGTTTTGTAAGGAATGTATAAATGGTATACAAAAAAGTGTTAGGTGTGCTTACTTTTTTTCTTAAAAACACTCCGAAACAATTGTACACACTATTTTAATTTTGACCAACATTATGCAACCAACATTATTAAGAAATAAGAATCATACCTTTTGAATATAAACTAATCATGAATGCATGGGCAGTAATTTATTTTCCGGCTATTTCTTTGACTTTGGATCCAATTAGCAATAGTCATTTTATGCACACAGAAGTAACTGTTAATAATTAAATGCTTAAAAAGTTGAAACAAGCTCAATAACAAGTTAACAAAACCCTGAATCTAAAACGAATGCATTATTAAAATAAAAACAATCTTTAGAATTTGATACTTTCAACAATATTCATATTTACTTATTAAATTGATGCAAGAACATAAAAACTACACAGAAGCACTTAAGCTTTATAAATTGTAAAATGCCTTCTTTTTGTCTACACATTTATAATTAAAATTTGTTTTGATTGTCCAGAACGTTTTGTATAATTTTAGTTATTTACTTTATCGATGATACTGTTTGAAATTTATTAAAATTGAATGAGTTTCAAAATACTATTAGTAATTTCTTAAAAGGCTCCTTTGTAGAAATATGAAAGATGTCTCTTAAAGACTAATTAATTAAAATTTTCTAAATTATACTATTAGATGACCTTGATTAAAAACATTGCCACTTACGCATTCATTGTTTTCTTATATTTTGTCCATATATTTTTAAAATGCAAACTATTAAAAAAACAAAAAAAGAAACATAGGATTTTCATTTAAAGATTCATGACTATTATATTTTAAAACTTCATTTTAATTTTAAATGTTCTCACAAAGAAGTTAATTTAAGGAAACGAATTAAAAATTTCTTTTCAATCATGTTATATTTCAGTTTTTTACCTCTCAAAATAGAAATAGTTCAAGTGGATTTTTTTATGTTAATATATTTTAAACCACGAAATAAATGACAACAATTTTCTCAATTATTAAATAATAACACAAAATTTTGTATTTATTGAATAGATAACTTATTAAAGTGTTAAATATCTTGTATGCATGCAGGAAATATAGGAAAATTATATAAAACGAGATGAATCAATTTTCATAAGATTACATTTAAGTATCAATGAGGCAGAAATTTTTTAACAAAATATAAATTAAAAAATAAACCACTAACTAAAAAATTCTGTAGAAATGGTAAAATAAAAAAACCCACAGAGTGACTCCTTTTGCAATTTTTGAATAGTTAAGCTATGTGATATTTTTTTTATAAATTTTTATTGATTTATTTATTCTTTTGTTTTTCCCAGACATTAATTATATACGTGTCAAAAGTCATCCAGAACAGAAAATAGAAAGGATAATAACCTTTCTGAAAAAGCATCCAGACAGAATGATAAATACTTAAATGACCTGGCTTAGCTTCTTATTTTTTATCTTACAATCTCTTCACATGGTAAAAATATTGGAAATTTTCTTTCATTGGCAATTTCAGACATAGGGATTTCTTACTATTCGCTTTAGTTTTCCACAAAAAGTCCCAACCGACAAAACATTTACATTATCCAGATTAAAATTTCGAATATTTTGTGTGATGAAAGAGAACTTCACAAGATTCATGGAAAATTACATCATTATATAAAGATTTTAGAAAATGAGAGGATGTCTACAGCTGAGATATTATAAAGATTTTACCGAATATTTCTACAAAGTTCGGGCAATACAGTGAAAACAAGGCGATAAAAGTCTCTTTTGCTAAATTGAAATAACTGTTTAACATATTTTACTATTTTAACAATATATTTCACTCTTAAAGCTCTCCGTATTATTCGAGTTTTTGCAAAATAATGTAAATCTGTGTTCTTTAACCCTTTAGCTGGCAGAGGCTAACACGTCTAGCCACATATTAAAAACTTTTTCTCCAAGCGGGTGATGGATATTTAGTCCATCCATATCAGTTAATTGAAGCTCAAACGCAGAAAAATCAATACAGATGGCAGGACGTCACCTTTTTTGCATTTCATGTCCCCTGATGGGTAGTTGAAAACAGTATTTCTCAGTGTAAATCTACAAATTGTATTCTGATCGCTATAAATACAATTTCTGATCTTTGAAAAAAAATTCGACATGTCTTAAGTATACTTTTCTCTGAATGAATTAAGCAAATTTGCAATTAAAAAAATGTTTTATTTAGGATTTTGTGGAAAGCTTTTGTATGAGTATGGATAGAGAGACTCTATCCACTGCTTATATAGAACAGAAAAATGACCTAGAAACTTTCGCTTTTCTTCACACTTAGAATCATGTAAGAATGTAAGGGGTCGGAAATATAAACAAACTTTGTTTACAATGTGGTACAAGATTCTCGAGTTCGAAAATCTTTCATTACAGCTTTTCTGCTTGGAAAATGTTTGCTTATTATAAAGTTCCACAGTAAATAGCAAGTCAAATTTATGAAATAACTAATTTGAATTCTCAAAAATATTACTTTATTTCTAACCTTTTATACTAAAATTAAATAAAATATAAAATGTGGATATATACCTATTTCAATGTATATTTTAAATATTCTATATATATTCTTCGTAAGTATTCTATGTTGTACAATTACATTATTATTATGTAATTACACTTATATTTTGTATTTAATTGTTATTGAAATAGTTATTACATAAATGTCAATTTTTCATAAAAATTTATTGTAATGTGATTCGTTATTTCTATCCTGAAAAGTAAGTTAAATGTCCTAAGTGCGCAGTGGCTATAACATTTAGCCACCACCCAGGAAAAAAAAAAACCTTGATCATATATTTTTTGTGACTAAATAATGTTTACAGGGGAAGAGATCATTACATTTATCAAGTACTTTATGACATAAAAGTGTAGTTTATTTTTGTGGCCCTTAAATGGTTAACGTTATTTACTACATACGGAACAATAGTTTCTCAAAAGCGTATATATGAATGTTTTCAATTCCTACTATTGTATATGTATTGTTCACTCTCTTCCTATATGTATATTTCTTTATTCATCTTGTTTAAATTTTCAGTCGTTAATAAAATACTTTTTATTCATTAACTCAAGTTCAAATGCATTTTTTAAACTTGTAGGGGATGGCACTTTTGCACAGTTTAATACAGTTTTTTCAAATATAAATTCAAAAATTAAACTTAATTATTTATAGTTTAAAAGAAAAATATCACAGTCGACATTATTCCTCTAGATAGCAGCTCATTTGTATATATCAGTTTTACTAAATTTGTGATGAAGAGATTTAACTTAACCTGAATAATCATTTGCTAGTTAGACGTCATCATTCCTTTTACGCTGGTTTTAAGATAAATTCTTATCCAAAAAATGCAACTTTATTAATTAAAATAATTTTTTTCTTCTTTGACCTAAACAGGAATTGACTTAAATTTTCTTTTTAATATTACTTGCTTATATTTAGTGTCTCTTGAATTAGAATATGCACATAAAATTATTTTAAGAATAATATCATAAGAAAAATTATTTAAATGAAATTTTTCTGTGTAAAAAAGGAAGAAAAAAATAGCATATTTGTAAAGTATTCTACTTTAGTTGAAAGTACTCCTATAACAATAATATATTACTTTATATAGCTATCAATTAAAATAACAAGTAGTGTTTGTATTTTTTTTTAAATTTCCATTCTGATGTATCACATTATGAATCTATCCACTTCTAAATTATATATTTTCGAAAATTCTAGTTCAATCTCTATACAAAAGTCATAACTACATATGTGTAAAATAATATTATATTATTATAGCATTTTTTTTCCATAAAAGGCGAATAATTTGAAAACATATCATATTTTGGATAATACTTGTTATTTCTAGTTCGTAGTGAAATAATAGATTTCGTTGCTTGAATGTAATTTATAGTACGTTTAGAACAATTTAATATCACGGTTTTATATATGCGCCTATGTAAGCAGTTCTGAAAATATAGAAAGTAAAACCCAACAAACTTGTTAATCTAAAAATGTATATCATGTATAAATTCTTTATGGATTACAAATCAATCTGGAACGGAGATAAATTCCTTACGATAAAAAAAAAGGTGTACTAACCACTGTCCAAACAAAACTTCCGAAAAAAAATCACCGATTTATCGCAGTTCTTTCGAAAAACAAAACTTCAATTTGATTCTTTCGGTTTGATGTTTCCAAGAAAGTTGTTACGTGATTTTGTCTGACGAACGATCTCTCAATGGATTTTCTTCTTTCTTACTTTCAATCCCACTCATACAGTGTCTTACCCACATTGTTCTGTTGTATGCCATTTTTTTGAAAAGTAGTTATCACTTTCTTTTCTTACTTTTTCTCTTATTTGTCTAGGGTTTTTTCTAGAAAGTTATGTTTAGTAATTTTTTTAAGAATAAAAGAGTAGGTAGAAAAACACTGTGTATTTTAATAAAGGTTTTAATGTTTTTTTTTTACCCTTTTTGCGAATTTTATATTTTTAGCATTAATTAAATTTCAGTCGAAAATATGTTTTCATAGATCAGATATCTATTGATGAATTAACCATACGCTAATTTAGGGATGAAAGAATAAGAAAATAAAATACCATAATTTTAATCACTAACAGTTTACGGTTAAATACTCTATTTTCTGTACAAATTTTGCTCAAAATGGAGCTTTATTTTAGTTTTAATAGTTTAATACCCAAAAAGTGACCAAATAGTGAATGTACATTTGAAGTGAATTGGCGAAATATGTCTCTTAAATTTATTTTACACAACTCAGATTCCATTTAATTCCATTAAACCAACTTTGCTTTAATTTTTACTGCAAACATTTTGGTTTAAAAACTATATTCTTTATTTTTCATACTTCCCATATTATTAAAAAATGATATGGTTTTTGTGAAGATTTATTTTATTTCTTTAAAAACAAAAATATTTTTTATTCCTTTTTTCAAAGAAAAAAACAAAATATTTTTTTTTTTATTCTCAAAATAAAATATCGAAACAAAATATTATTTGCCTAAAAATTGATTCAGTTATATTTATGAGAAAGGAAAGGGTATAAAAATTTAGCAGATTTTATAAATTTGACGAGTAGGGTTAATTTCATCTAATTTTTACGCAAACGCAGTCTTTTAGACTGCATTGCAGTAATTCTGTCATGGAAGCCACCAGCAATAGTTTTTTTATACTTGTAGCAGCAGCCCTTGATGAATACAACATTCGTTCGAATGAAAACACTCTACGAAAACACACAGGGAGTAATGACAAATTAGGATCAATAAAACAAAGAATCAAAAAACATAATCAGAAAGTCAGTCAGATTTCAGAACTTGTAACTTGTGACGGGGCTTTACCATGTTTTTCCTACTAATCCTCTTGGGGAATCTTTGGGGCCAGCATTGAGTTATTTCACAGCCAACCTTCTCAAGAAGAAACCTAGATATTCAGATTAGTTAGTAGATATATAGTGGAGGTTTAAAAATCGTAGAGGAAGAAGAAGGAAAAGGAAGCTGTGATGCTGAACGCCGAGAGCTTATGGTAAAGATCTAGACTTAGACGTGTAATTACATAACGGGTTTTACATATTCATGTTAAATAAGGAAGATTTGTGACGGGGCTTTATCGGTACTTCTTCTAATAATCCTCTTGGGATATTTTTGGGGCCAGAATGGCATTTCTTTTCAACCAACCCAAGAAGAGAGCTTGGTTATGCAGATTAGGAATTGTATATATTGGAACGTTAGTATTCATGAGGAGCACTAGGTGAAGCTAAGTGAAGTGAGGTAAAACTCTAGGTGAAGTTCTAGTAGAAGAGTCTTAGTGTATTCTATGAGTTCTATGAGTCTGTCTAATAGTGCCAGTGAAGCTGATTAATAAGAGGGTCCGAGACCAGAAGAGTATTCCTTCAGCCGGATCAAGTTGGATCGAAGAATAAATTGAAGATATAAGGACCGTAGCTGTTCGCCGAGGAAATAGCAGTAAGACAGTTTGATTAGGGTTTAAGACTAGAGTGGATTCTAATAAATTAGGAAATCAGCTATAAATATGGATACAGTGGTTTATTGCGCTATTTGTCATAATTACGGTTTACGTTGCATCACTCCTGATCATAAGCCTCCTAGACTAGTGTTGTTTTATTGAATATAAATTAAGATAAACTAAATTTTATTATGGCAGAGTTTAATGGTCTATCTTTCATTCCCTCCAACATAGATCGCGTGAATGGTGACGAGATGATACCCCCAGCGTGCGGGGTATCACAGATTGAGATTTATAAGATAACTTTAGTTAGAGTTAAGCGGTTAGAATTCCAGGCGCTTATTCACATAAGTTTGAGGGTTACGATATATCACTCCTGATTTAATTCCTAGAGTAACACTGTCTTTGATCAATATAATTGGATAATAATAAATTGTTTTATTATGGCTAGCTTGAGTCATCAATCATTACCTCCCACAAATCTCGGTCCAGTAGATGAAGAGGTGGTTCCTCCTGGTAGGGGGGTATCGCAAACTGTTCTCTGGTCCTCCAATATCTATTGTAAATGTTACCACAGATAGCAGGGCAAATCTCCGGTTGTTCATCATTTAATTAAGGAATTCTCATTGCACAAAATACAATTTGGAGAGGGATGGACCTTTAGTCTAGGTAGGTGATAGTAAATGTTTAAGTAATGCTACGAAAATATTACTTTATTTTCAAGCATTATTCAGGAATCACTGTAGCCTCTTTAGTAAAGTACAAGACATGAAATCGAAGGCTTACGATATTTGTTAATTGCGTATTAAAGCCACGCTTCGAAATAAGGAAATGGCTATTAGGAACGGACGTTGTGATTTTGAACCATGGTCAAGACATGAAACAATCCTTAAGCTAAAATCCACTCTTTAAATTTCCACACTAACATAAGGGCTTTGAGTTTCGACAGATTTAAAGAGAATCATCACCCATTCTTCGCTTTAGATATTCAGTGCCACCAGGAATTGAGCGAACCCATGATTCTACAAAAGCAAAGTAGGCTACGAATTCGTGACCGGTCCTCGTTTTTTCAGAGAAGATCCGGTTCTGTGTGAAGTATTCTGATGATCGTACACGTGTCTGGAGGCTTCGAAGAGACCGATTGTCATCTAATTGCATTCGATATCTGTATAGGGGCCCTATAACCATTGTGATGGTTTGAGAAAACTTCGATAAAAGTACACGCTCATTTCTAGTTCGTATTGACAAGACTTTTGACGCAGATCGGTACATTTCGGATATCTTACGTCCAGTGGCTGTGCCTTATCTTTGAGGTTAGTCAAACGTCCTCTACCAGTACATAACATAATGCAAGACTACATGTCGCACGTCCTTTTCTTACCTTCCTCGATACGCATATTATTTGATTGTTTTCCTGGCGCTCATGATTACAAGATCTGTCACCCTTTGAAAATATCTGATCATGGTTTGCTGAGATATTGAGGCCAACCCCCTCTCTCCAGCCGGTTGATGAAGTGTGGCATAGATTTGCTGCAGCATGGGATAAGTTGCCCATTTATGTCGTGCCAGCCCAGTTCGACAGCTACTCTAACCGGGTAAGGTCCATTTTAGTTGCCAAGGTTGGTAGCTGTTTCTACTTACTGCACATCCCTGTAATTCCTCTCTCCCGCAATTCCATAAAATTTAATTATTTAGACTCCACTCAATGCTATTTACGAGCAATAACTATCTTTTTTTTTTGTATTTTTTTTCTTCCATGTTGTTGCAGTTTTAATGATCAGAAGTGTATAATTCTAGTTTTATAAAAGGTTATAATATTGATAAGATTGCTATAAATTCAACAATATCTGTTGTTTTGTTGAAATTGTTCATTGTAAGACTGTATTTCATGATGAAATGTAAGGAATTACAAGAATATTAGAAGTAATAAATTTCAGTTTGATAATAATAAATAATAACTAATAACTAATAACTAAGACTTCTGAAAAATAACACTTGAATTGAACATTTGTTTTTTAAAATAAAAATATTTAGACTATTTTCTATTACTTATTCAAAATATTGGATTGTTACTTTCAGTGTAAAATATAGAGTTCCCAGTTAAAGAAAACACTATAGAAAATAACTTCGAAACGGTAGATAAACAAATAAAAAAAAGTTCCGGGAACGGACATGCAATCAATTGAAATGTCTTCCATCTCCCAAATTGAAAACACGTTTTGTATTTCCTGTTTTCGCATTTCCCATTTTTTTTCTCTTGTAAATATCTTCATTTCCAATAACTACAAACGATCTATAATGCCACCTGGTGCGTACAAAATGATGATCAGAAGAAACCGTTAAAATACTCGTATACCGAAATCGATTGACAAAAAAAAAAAAGGTTAAAAATATGCTTCCAAGAATCTTGAGAATTTCTTGTCACTTTTAACAATTTTACTGCCTCTGCAATCTGGTTTTTTTCCAGACGAACAACACCCTAACTTTTTCCACTTCATCTTTTTTTCCAATTTTTGTTCTCTTTTTATCTCAAATTTGAAAACATTTTTCCGTCACTGAAAGTGGGAATCAGGCATCTTCACACGAGTTTAAAAGCGAGGAGAAAAAGCTTTCTGAACTGCAAATAAAAGTTGTATAGAACATTCAAACTTTTAAAGCTCACATCAAAATAAGAAAGGAACCGTTTTTACAATATTTTGTGTGACATCATTTCATAATTCTGGTTAGGTTTTAGGGGATTTGTTGAATATATTATTTTCTCAGCATTGGTGTGAACGAAAAAAAAAAACCCTTTACTCTAAGATGCAAGCTTTTCCAAGGTACTATGGTTTGTTTACTTGTTTTATTGTTTTAAATTATTCATGACATACTTTTAACTATCTTACACTTACGAAAAAAATTCAACTTTCGATAAAAATTAGTATAGATTTTACTATATTACCAATCTTTATTTAATACGTATAAGTACTGATTATTTTAAATAGGCTCTTTATTCTAGTAATATTAATAATTTCATTTGGCCTATAATAAATAAGTGAATTTGGCCTAAAACTACAAAGCAATTACAATAATTACAAAGCCCATAATAAATAACTGAATTTCGTAGTTATTTTAATGAAATCATGATATTTTTTTCAATATAATTTTAATTTAATAATATCTTAAAAGAAAAAAAAACCGTCCTTGTATGAGTTTTTGACTTATTCAAATCTGAGCTTGATATTTTCTAAAAATAAAAATTTAATCTTTTTCTACTTCAGACGTAGTGTTGCTGTTTCACTAACAATACAGATAAATATATTTGTTACAATTTACTATGTTCATAAAATGTAACATGCATAAAAAAACCTATTAAAACTTTTGCTTCTTCAGTGCGGTTTTTATACGCAAAATGTGTCTATTAAATCCCGGAATTGTGCAAAGGAGTAAATTTTAGCATGCAAAGTAATATATGCGTCATTATTCTTTTCTTATAGCTCAACCTATCTGATGTGCAAGGGAAAAAAAAGTTGTATTGTTTCCAGAAACGATTTGGTGTTGACAAGCGAAAAGCAGGTGATCTACGTTCGCTGATTTTACTTATATAGAGATGGAGTAAATACTGAACACGTAAATTTGTTTCAAAATAGAGGAAACAATCAGCGAATATTACCAGATGCTGAAAGCAACATATAAACATACTCTAGGCCGTTCCTATAATTTTAAATGTTACTCTCAATTTCGCAATAATAATGGAAATGTTGAAAACGAGAAATACCCTGAGAGGCTGACCATTGTAAGTTCACCTCATGCGACCAATAATGTGCTTTGGTGTCTACAGCCCGCCCATTGAATCTTAAGTTGCTTAGGGATGAATAGCATATTGGTAAGTATAAAGTTTGTACAATTTAGACGGATAATTTGGGAAAACGAAAGATGTGCGTCACATTTCTGACCGCTAAAAAATCAATGCTGAAATAGAGGTTTAGGTGACGAATTAATCGGTGAATCCAACGGTGACTAATTGTTTCTGTAATCCAGTGCTTCTCAAAGTTTCAAAATTTGCGACGCAATATTTAATCATAGTTTTCATCGCGCCCTCTTCCATACAATACCAATGTATTGAATTCAATAATATTATAACTTGGACGCTAAGGCTACAATATAACCCTAACCTCTTAAGGGCCACCGGCGTATATAAACGTCTTGTTCAGCCAAAGCGTTAATTGCCCGGACGTATATATATGTCTATCCGAAGTACGATCTTTTCTGTGCACTGCTATCCATAAAATTATTCCGAATGCAATAAAAGGACTCTGGATTGCAATAAAAGGAACATTGACTGTGTTTGTGAAGGATTTTATTATTTATTCCTCCCCCCCCTCCTTTCCCAATACATCACATACGCACGCTTACGAGGAAAACGGTGACTTTGGGCAGTTAAAGGATTAATTATAAACGATACAGATTATCAAGATAAGTGTTCATTTTTGTATATAATTTTATATATGACAAGCTCATGGGACCACTGGTAATTATTAAACTTGATCTTAATTTAGTGTTGTTGATTTAATAGTAAAATACATTGTGCAGTACTGATACATTTATAAGTGTTTTACATCAGTGTAAATGTGTGTTTTATTTTTCAGAATGTCAGAATGTATTTTGTTTGCTTACTATCAGTAAATTAATCATTTTTTTAAAAAAAATCTTTTGATTTCGAACTTTCAATATGCTCGCGCCCCCCTTGTAGAGTTATCACGTCCCTCTAGGGGGTCGCACCCCACAGTTTGAGAAACGCTGCTGTAATCGATTGAAGCAGAAGACTACTTTTAAAGTAAATTATACGATATGGAAAAGAAGAGACACAATGCATGATTATGATTTCCAGTTTCTTAAAGACCAGCTCAATTTCCGTTTTCGAAAATCAAAAATTGAAGCGACATTAATTATACTTTCCTTCGTAGAATGGAGATGATTCACCCCGAATTTGCTATATTTGATCAAATTACCACTACTAAGTATTAGTATTTTGAATCAGTTTGGAAAACGAGTCCTCAATGAGAGATTTCGCTTTCGACAGGAGTCAAAACGTTGAGTTTCGACACTGGTTTCAAACGTTTCTGTGTTGCTAATGTGAAAGGCTTCTTGAACAAATATATGATAGAAGTATGCTTATATTTTTACTCTCATGAGACATTCCTTCTGACTTTTCTCAAACTTAAGTATTTTCTGAGAAAACTGCGATTCAGGAAGTACACAATAAATACAAAAAAGTCGACGGTTGAACTTCAGCGGCCATAAAGGTTTGTTTAGAAGAATTTTATTAAGAAATTAAATTTTTTTTTACTTATTTTAGTGTAATATAATTTCAGCTCTTAAATTTAATTATCTTTGTGTTGTGAAAGAGAATTTTTTCCAGAAAATTTGGTAGTATTCTATTGAAATTAGTTCATAAAATACAAATAAAATACCGTGCCTGATACCTTTTTCAAAGTTATAAATATCAATTTTTTTAACGCAAACAATGTTTTTTTAAACAAACGTTTTTATTTTTATAACTATTATGTATCCACTCTTCATCTTATTATATAATAGTTAGAAACTATTGTTTACTAACATCTACTATATTTTGCAATTCAACCATTAAAAATTTTACATATTAATTTGTGTTAATACCTTAAGCGTTTCTTAAAAAATAAATTACATGCGTAACTTACTCATAACTAGAGCTTTAAAAAGTGTAACACAAAAATATACTATTGTCTTAATGTTAGATAAATAATACGAAGTTTACATGGGAATATTTTACGAAATGTACCATGAAGGTTTTTTTTTAAATTCTGTATTGCACGTTAATGTGTTACATAACGGTAAATATATGCATTTAAAAATCATCTAGTATTAAGATATTTATTAATAATAAAAGTAATTTTAATCAGTTATTTTCAATTAATATGCATCATCCTTAATTGTTCAAGCATAATTCATAATGCAAGCATCATGTCTTAAACAGCTCAGTTGCTGTATTATAATGTCAATAATTCTGTACATAAAACAGGCATTTTTCACTTGTAACTATAGTTGGTATATAAGAAACTGCACAGAATAATATTCTTTTTTTTACATTATATTCAGCAATTGCAGACTTTACGAAATTCGGAAGGAATATATTAGATATTTTTTGTCCCCCCTTTTTACTTTTTTGTTTATTTTCTAAGTACAGGGGAAATAATCGAGAACTAATTATATAATCATTTCAATATATACGAAAGAATTTTGCTTTGGTCCCGAGTGATTTCATTAAATCAAATCCTTTAAAAAATTATCTTAGCACAAATAAAGAAAATAATAGTAATTACTATTTTAATTCGTTCTCTAAATGTCAGAATAAATAAAAAATAAATTTGGGATAGAAACAGCACTTAAAATATTTCAGATTTTTTTTATTTTTTGGTAACATATAAAAAAAAAATTTTTTTTAAAATATCAAATTAAAGGGAGTCTTAATTTCTTTAAAACCTGTGCTTTATCATCTCTTCAATAACTGTTTTCTCTTTTTTTTGCCAAACTTCAACACGGAATTCGTATTAAATGTTTGTTACAATCGTTATTTAACATATTTTCTTACATTATTTACCTTAAATGTAGTTTTATCCTCAAAACAACTCTCAAATTAGATCTATAAGCTAAGATAAATGTTTCCAAAAACCGTCTCAGATGTCTAAAGTCATTTTGTATTCATCTAATGGTCATTTGGCTGGTAGCCATAGAGTGCAGTTCGGAACTAAATGAGCATCTTAAAACATACTTCATTTCATGCTACTCAAGGGCATAAATAATTAATGATTTTGGACATAAATGTATCAAACTGTTTTCTTTTAACCTAACTTCCCTGCTTATACGATCGAGAATATAAAATAATTTTGCTTAAAACTTAATCATGTGTGTCTGAAGGTAGGGATTCATGGCCAGTTGGATATTTTATTTATTCTAACAATATAGGCACGATGTGTGTTCCAACAACTTCTCCAATAACGATCTCAAGTAGATGCTATCTTTAAAGTTTAAGTTCAGTGCTTTAATATCAGTATAGATAAACCTACATTGTGGACTTCGGGTGATTATATATTAAGGTATATATGTCGTATATATATTTAAAAATGACTGCCGTTTTGGCAGATAAGGAATACGATACTAAGCATAGATTTAGAATTATTAGAATATATCACAACCAAATATCATTTCGATAATCTGGAAATTTGTGATACTAAATTATTAGCAAATTTGTTATTCACTAACGTATTAAACTTTAAATACAATATATCAAATTTCATCTATCTTAAAAACGTTTTTTACATAAAAAAAGACATTTCTAAAGAGAAGAAAAAAAATTCTCTGAGGAAAAATGGATTTTTTTTAGTTCGTATAAGATGTTGTATTAGATATTGTGCTTTACGAGAAATGAAAAAAAAAAAAAAGAACTTATAACTAATTTTCAAATCCGAAAGAAACGTTTACTAATTATTTTTTTCATTATTCTTTTGGAGAACATAAGTGAAAAGAAATAAACTTTGAGACAAATTGTTTAATGGAAAAAAAATGCATTTCTACATTTTCCCGTTTTATACGAGTGAATGATAACTCTTAAGGTTATAGATGACGCTGTTTCAACAGCGGTATTGTGTAAGTGTATACATGTGAGTGCGGGAATGGTGTGCATGTCGTGAGAGAGAGAGAGGAGGGTTAGAGAGAGTTTGAGTAGAGTTTGTGAGGTGTTATGAGGTGTGAGAGTTAAGTAATGTATAAGGTGTGAGATATAGTTAGTAATGAATAACGTGAGTAGTTAGAAGTTATAAATAAAGCTCTTATTTGTTATTAGAGTGTAGTAGAGTTAAATGTAGTTAGTTACTGTCATCAGTACAATAACAAATCAAATTTTTAATTTATACAATTCAACATTAAGATGCAATAACATGCACATCTAAAGGTTAAAAATTTCCTGGTATTGTCTCATCTTTTTACAGATGCAATTTCATTAACAAGGGAACAGGGATCACCCCTGTTTTGGAGCCCCATACGTATAAAGTTTCACTTTGTCATCTTAACCACGTTTCTGGCATATAAGTATTTGAAACAGACAACTTGCTCTGCTGCATTAGTTGTGTAATAATAACGTGTCTCGTCTTAGTATACGTTAAAAGAGTAACTTTTAGGTCTTTACATTCACCGTTTTGGAGTGATTTTGTATAACTTCAAAACATTTGAGTACATTTAATATTCTTCGGAATTTATATTGCATCAGAATCAAATTGGTATTATTTAATTAGCTCAATTAAATTAGAAGAATTGTAAACAACATGGCTATGATTACGATTTATTCTGATGAGTTGTATGTTACGATTAGGATGAATATACAGTCGGACTACAATTTAATGAACCCTTACTTAAAGTATTTCATGACTTAACGAATTTTTCTCTTTCCCCGATTAAAAGGAATCCCCCTTCCCATTTAATGAATAGTAAACCCCAAATTAACGAATTATTTTGACAGCTGGGATTTTTTTGTTAGTTTTATTAGATTTTTTTTTTCAAATGACATTCTTTTTGTCCAGAACAGAAAAAGACTTTTTGTAAGCAGCAAATTCGGATGGAAAAGGGTAAAGACCATTATTTTACTTTACAGATGCAGATGAGTCATGATTTAACCTATCGTGAGTAGAACAGGAATTTTTTTTCTTACACCATTCCCTTTTGATGTTTCAAGACTTAAGCGGTAATGATACTTTTGACGACGAACTGCCTATCTGTGCAACTAAAGTTAAGGAAATTCTTTATTTGCGCCGGAACCAGTAAATAACAATTCTAAGGTTGCAATAGATAACGAAACTAATGTCAAAACTATTAGACTTTCTAATGTTTTACATTGTTTGGAAGTGACAACATACCCTTCATTCATGGTGCATGATGTAAATCAGTGCATCTCAAACTTTCAATATTCGTGACCCAATATTCAATCATCATTTTCATCGCGCTTCCCCTCCATGCAATAACTATGTATTGAATTCGATAATACTATACTTTGACACTAAAGGTACAATACGAATTTAATCTCCTATGTGCCACCGACGTATATAAACGTCTCACTCAGTCAAAGCATTAATTTTCTGGACGTATATATACGTCTTTCCGAAGTACGATCTTTTTTGTACACTTCTATCCATACAATTATTCCGAAGGCTTTGGAATGCAATAAAAGAACTTTGACACTGTTTGGGAACGATTTACTTATTTCAGAGGATTTACTTACTTATTCCTCTTCTCCCCCCCCAAAGCCCCCCCCATCAAATTACGCGCGTCTAAGTGGTCAACGGTGGCATTGGGGAGCGAATCGTGTAACTTTTAATCGGCAGTTAAGGAATTAATTATAAATCGTACAAATGATCAAGATAAGTGTTAATACAGTCCAAAGGGTTCAATGGTAAGTGTCCACTTGTTCTTAGCTTAGTATTGTTAAATTAATATTAAAATACATGGCACAGTACTGATACATTTATAAGTGTATTATATTAGTGTAAATGTGCATTTTATATTTTATTATATCAGAAAGCATTTTATTTGCTTACTTTCAGTAAATTAATAACTTTTGAATAATCTTTTGTTTTCGACTATTCAATAGGCTCACACCCCCCTCGTACAGTTATCAGGCCCCCAAAGGGTGCACGCCCCACATTTTAAGAAATGTTGATGTAAATAAAGTAGTATTTTATTCTCTGTATGAAGTGAAAGAAGAACTTATGTAAGTCAGGAATCAAAAAGACTTTCAAGCATCTTAGCCAGTATTTCAAAATATCCAATTCACTAGCGCGTAATAATTCAATAATAGTAATTTTAGCTGATAAATAAAAAGTATATAATTTCTAACTATTGATAATTTTTACTTATTTGCTTGTAAAATTTCCAAAATGTTAATGCAAAAAATTGGTATTTTGTTTGGATTCCGATATAACGAATAACCCCGATTTAACAAATAAAATGCTTATTCCCGATGAATTCGTTAAATATGGTCCGATTGTATTTCCCTAATGCATATTTAAGCAACAAGTGTGACTACTTGTGATGTAGCTGTTAACTATTAATTGATGTAAATACATGTCTTCCTTGCAAACAAAACATACTGTAATATACCACACAGATTTAACGGCATTTATTAATACTGTTTTTTTAAATTAATTTGGTGACTACTTTTTAATAAATGCCAAAAATGTCTTCAATTCCTGTGGTATATAAAACACATCTTTAAGATTCATCCCTTTATTTGAATGTTATTTCATTTAATTTCAAGAGCTCTGGCACTCAGTGTAATACAACACTTTTAATGATTATTAGAATGAAACATTATTTTGAAATACATTTAAAATTTGATCTTTTTTTTTTTAAATACTTCTAATTTAAAAAAAAATAGTCTTAAAAATAAGCTTATTTAATAACGACCCTAAACTATGATGAAATTGAAGCACTTTTCAAAAATTGTTTATATATGCACCTTTGGAGTCAATAAGTATATTATATAAAAATAAAAATGAATATAGTATTGATTTACTGCCATAAATTCACACTTCGTACAAACTTCGTTTTTTTCAATAGAAAGGTAAAAATTTCTTCATATATAAGGCATTTTACATAGCATCACATTCTTATGAAAATTTCAATCCTTTTCTTTATGTTGTTGCAGATAAATTCTTTCGAAAGCTAAATTATCAACCATGAACGATAGAAATGCATACAAATTCTATGTTTAAAGTAATATTTCATTGACGTAAAATCTTATTTAGAAATTCAATGTTTTTTTTTCTTTAAAGCTAGTAATCTGTTTTATGGACATACAGTTCTAATATAATTTAGATCGCTGTTCTATATTTTTCAATTTCACAACAATATATTTAATAAATGCATATAACGGAAGACTATAGTAAAATGTACGTAAACCGTTGGAATTAAGAAGAAAAAAAAGTTTTTTTTTTAATTTTTAAATTTTTCAGAAGTTTTTAATTATTCTTAAGAAAACTTCAAATTTTGGAAACAACTTTATTCATATGGCATTATGTAAATCCTTACTAAAATGCTGCTATATAAAAATTTTATTTTCAAGATGGAGTAGTTGCTTGAATGGAAATATCTGAAATAATAAAAATAAATTTACAATTGGTTATAAATCTTTTCTGAAAATGTTTTCTGTAAAAGTTTCAATAACTGACTACTAGTCTTGTTCTTAAATGAACCTTCATTTTTTTTATACTTCAAGACATTTTTAAATAAAAACGAGAAAAGAAACAAATATCGAGACTTACAAAACACGTTAGCTTCACTTTCGATAAATCTTTAGAGTAAATGTTTTTATTAAAATCAAAGAAACCCGTACTATATTTAATACATTTTTCTTTAAAAAGTTGATAATTAAAATCAAATTAAATATAAAAAAGAAATTTCATTTTTTTAATGCAAATAAGAATATATTATGTTAAAAATATTATTAATTTAATAGTACATAGCTTTTTTTAAAAAGAAAATTTTTAAAAATCCTTAGAGAAGATATAACGGAATTTCAAATAAGAAATATGTTCCAATGCCTATTTTTTATGTCACACCATTTTATTTATCATTTTTCAATTGCTAATATTGACATTTTATGCATTTGTTTCTATTTATACCTTTTTTGGGCTCCTAAAGATTTTGAAAGTAGATACAACTGTTTTTGTTAAAGAAAATATTTCTAAGTCTTATTTATGTGTGCTTGAATAAACTGCTACAAATTATAAAATAAATATCAAAGCAATTAGTAACAACCCAACATAAAATGAATTATAAGAAAAATTATAAAAATTGTGTTCTTTACTACTTACAATTCATGTTATTGACATTTATATAAGTTATATACTAGTCAAAATATGTTTCTTTTTGTATTACGTATGCATTGAAGAAAGTAAGCAAATAAAAAAAAAAGCTACCCCATGACACATACATGAACAACACACAATACAGAAAAGACAGTGTATAATAATAATAAAAGGAAAGAAGTGCATCTAATCGTGGGTAACATAGGCTGTATAAAACAAAAGTCCAACCCTCTATAAATATTTAAGAGAACATGAGATGCATGTATCAATACCCGGGGCGTACATGATGGAAAGGATAAGCGATCGAACGTGGTTCTTACCAATAATTACGCAAAGACCAAAAACAAAAAAAAAATACTTAAGTAGCATTGATAGTATTATATATATATTTAATATTATTTTTTTAATAAAGTATTTATAAAATGATGATGTAATATTGATTTGCCTCATTTGACAGTAGAAAATTTATAAAACAAAATTCCAAATAAATTAGTGATTTTTTTTTCCTCCAAATGATAGGGTATTTTGAAATTGATTTATATAAAAAACTATGGGAAGTATCAAGCACAATCTCTTATTGAAATAGTATGTAAAACTATGCTATTGTATTGTAGAAAAAAACCATAGTAAGCCTTTCTATAGAAAAGAAATAATAATAAGTGTACCTATGACAAATTCAAAATATTATCAGACATCCTTAAGATACAGTTAATTGATTTAATCTGTTAAAAAAAGCGTTTATTGTGAAAATTATTTTTCTTATAGGATACTTTTTAAAAAAAAAAAAAATAAACAATATGTAACTTTCTTGTGTCTCAGTTTTAATCGCAAACTATTCAGTAACCAAAACAGCGTTAAAAAATGTACTTATTTACGTTTTTGCTAAATTTCATGTAGCTCCTACATTTATTTTTAATGTATGTCTTATTTAGTTATATTAAACAAATCAAATATAACATTTTATATAAAGTGCTTTCTTATAAAATTAAAGGTTTTAATAAATATACAAATTTTTAAATTTGCATTGACGCAATATATTTGCAAATTGACGTAAATTGAAGAGCTATTGAACATAAGTTTAAAAAGAAAATTCAAACTTAGTCTTGCAGAACTATCTATTTTATTTAAAGATTGCATGTACTTAATGAGAATATCTTTTATTTAATTACAAGGAAAGCTTCATAATTATCATACGAAGCGGCCAGGCGTACTTTTTTTAAATGATCACATAATTTTACGGGATTAGAATTATTTTAGGTAACCACACTCATTGTAAATTGTAAGCGTTTCCATAGAGATCATGCCTTAAAAGTCTATTACTTAGTGTCAAACATCTAATTTTTGGTGTAGAATTTGCCTACTTGACGGTTATAACCCTTTTCAGCCTCAAACATGCAAGTTGAGGAACATTCAAAGTTATACGATTAAGGATAAAAAACTGTTAAGTAATAATGCATCTATCTTCCCAAAGTTTAGTATAACTTAGATGCGTTTACATTCACATAATATTTCTAGGAATTTCTAACTCGATTTATCCGTTAGAGTGTTATAAAAGTAGATATTGATAAAGATAAGTTTAAAAATATAAATGAAATGGTCACTTATAAAAACTCACATATACGTGTTTAAAATTTTAAAAATATGCTTTTTGCTTATTTCTTTCTTTCTTTTTTTTACGTCCTCTTTATATTTGTTCATTTTCCAACAAAAAGATTTGAAATTTTCGAAATAGTCAGTATTCTACAAAGAAATAATATACTTTTAAATTGCTTAGTGTCTGCGAAATTTTTCAAAGAAGCAAAATCTTTGCAAATCCATATAAACATGTTTTTTTTTCCATCTTAAAGGAAAAATATCCATCCACATTTGATACTACTGCAAAATATACAATTTTATATGAATAGTGGTAAGAAAAGTTTGTGTGTATGTGGATATCGTTTGCTTAAAATATTATGGCTGGAAAAGTGTGCTGGAAAAAGTAAATCCTCTTTCAATAAGCTAAGTAGAAGTAAATTTGGCGAAACTTTTAACCGAAAAATGTCCCCACCCTAATTTGGCAATAAATAAATAAAATGACATAAGAAATAATAGGAAGGGGTACCCCCCTCCATATCTGCTTACGGATGGATCAGCTCTCTCTCCCACTGTACAAACTATACAACTGTTCTTACTCATTCCTCAAATCGTAAAACTGCAATTTACATGTATTATATAGATTTGTTTATTTGTTTTTTTTTCGCAAAATTCTTTCTTGGTGCTCTTCTTCATTTAAAACAGCACTTGTCAAACTGTGGGGTGCACCCCCCTAGAGAGGCGTCATAACCTTAGGAAGGGGTTGTGAGCCTATTGAAAAGTCGAAAACAAATGAATATTTTTAAAAAACTTATTAATTTATTGAAAGTAAAGAAACAAAATATTCTGGCATAATACAAAATACACCCCCCCCCCGAAAAAACACATCTGCACTGATGTAATACACTTATAAATGTATCAGTGTATACAGACGTATGTGGTGCATTATGGGGAGAAGAGGAGACAGGGAATAAACTCCTCTGAAATAAGTAAATCCTTCATAAACCAGTGAACTAAGAAAATGATATTTCGGAAAGACGTATATAAATGTCTGGGGCAATTTACGCACTGGCTGAGCGAGTCGTTTGTATACGCCGCTGGCACTTAAGAGGTTAAAGTCGTCGTATTGTGGCTTAAGCATCAAAATATTGTGCTAACGTATTCAATGCATTTTAATTGTATGGGGGGGGAGGGCGATGAAAATTATGATTGAATATTGGGTCGCAAGTGTTGGAAGTTTGAGAAACATTGATTTAAATGTATCTCACTCATTCTGCATTGTCCAACAATTCATTCATAATGTCCTCAGATGTTGACAAAGCAGCAGCACTTGAAGCTTCCAGAAAATTTCGAGTATTTAGCTCCATTGATTGTTAAAAAGTCTTCGTATGAGAAAACGCTATTCTTCTCATTCAACGATTCCAAATCAGACAATCGTTGCGATATTTTTCTGTGAGAGCTTACATTAATGTACTATCGCAACCGTATTGGTGACAGAAGCGCTTGGTTGCTGATTCAGCGTGTGCGACACATGCGAAATCGGGGTTGCCGATTTGGTGAGTTATCTTGAACGTTGTCATTGTTGCGATATTACGTAATAAATTTATATCAGTATCACGAAAAAACTTTTTAATATAGAGAAAGGAGATATCCTAGATAAATCTAGAAGAGTTTAAAATGATTATTTGATGACACAGCCTTAGAATATCATATAAGATTTTCCACAGATTATATAAGAAAGATATAAAAGAGCAACATTGGAGTTAATTGGTTTGATTTATTTAAACTGCTCTCTAAGCAATGCTAGGGTTTAGAGCGATGCACCTCGTAACTTTTACCTCCTAATAAGGGACGAGGATATAATCTGAATTAGAGTTTCTCTCTCCAAACTTTCATACCACGTCATGTGAGGATGCAACATTGGAGCGACGAAGTCCAATAGCGGATGTAGGTTTCATTTGCCGCACGCGATATTACGAATACAGTTTTATACTGCTATGCTATGTATTTATGTGAACTTTGAATTTAAATCATAAATTTGAAACCTCAATAAATTTAATCGAAGCTGAACTTATTTGAATGTATCTGTAATATAAACTTATGTGCTATGAAATCAGTATTTGAATTCATAATATTTCCCGAAAAAGTTTGTAAATTGGAATATTTAACAAGGCCAGTAGCCAAGTGGTAGTGTAACGCGCTTCAACATCACAGGTTTGAGATTCAGTCCCCGAGCTGAGCAAGGTCGACTCAGCCTTTTATCCTTTCGGAGTGTCAATAAATGAGTACCAAGCTTGCTTGGGGACAAAATGCTGTGGGTTTCGCTTCACATTGACCACCTGACCTGAACATCTGCTCAAGTACTTAGCGCCCAAGATCACGAATACTGAGATGGACACAGTAGGTCTTGGCCCTCATGAACTGTTGCGCCATTGAGTTTAGTTTATGATTATTTAAAGTTATTTTGATCCGAATACTTTCCATAAAACTAAATTCAAGTAACTTGATCAAAATGTTTTTTTTTTTTTTTTTTAATAAAAAAAAGATAAGCATAGGTGTATTTCATGAAATTCAAAGGATAATTCGATTAAAAATATTAATCTGATAAAAAAAACAAGTAATATAGGAGAAAAAATTAAAGTCAATTACTACTTAGTCAACAAAAAATTTTTTTATTTTAGTTAATTAAATTTATTTAACGAATTAATATTTAAAAAAATGTATCAATATCAAGTGTCACCCACTACAAGTTTTAAAAATATATATTGGAAGCCAAGAAAAAATCATTAGAAAAACTTACTGGTGCTTCTAGTTCTAACTTCATTAGAAATAATGCAGAATAAATTTAAATTTAAAAAATAAAAATTAATTAATGGATTAATATTTGAAGGAACTATATTAACATCAAGTGTCATCCACTACAAGTTTAAAAAATTGCATTTGAAACTTAGTGGATGAATAAAAAGTATTTTATTAACAATTGAAAATTTGAACAAAATATATACATAAATAAATAAATATATGTAAGGAGAGAGTGAACTAATAGTAGGAATTGTAAAAAGTAACTAAATTATGCTGATGAAACAATTTATCAAACAAGTCTTTTTTTATGTCAAACAGTGCTCTTCCCTAGAGTAAAAATGTCATTTACGGAAAACTTAACTCTTCTTCTAGCTTTTAAAATTTTTTACTTCCTAACCTTTTCAAAGTTTAGTAATGACTTCGAAGACGTTTTGCAAAAGTCTAAAGTAGTATCTCTCTACATTAACATTTTACTAGAAAAGAACCTTATTTCAGTACTTTCAATTTTATTCTATTTTTAACCTTTGATTTTCAGATAACTGGAAATGTCAACAAAATAAAATTAGGGTTAGACTATAATTATGCACGCGTGTTACTTATATTTCAAAAAGCAGATGTTCATATAATGATATTTTAGATTTTTTACTCCTTTAAACAGTTTCTATATTAATTATGGTTTTCAGAAAATAATTTTAAAAAATAAGAATATCATGTTTAAGTACAAGTTTTCTGTAATGAATGAAATTTTAATAACAAAATTAAACTTTTTTTTTTAAAAAAATTATTATTCCTTTTTTGTTTCAATTTTTAGATTCATATTCCTTTGTAAGAGTGATCTATCTCGGTGACAGAGAAACGAAACAAAATTAAAAAATAAATCCATTTTAAAATACTTTTCAGTGTTGCAGAGAGGTGTCGCTAAATCCGACTTAATGTTTCCAACGGATATTATGATGAATATTGGACAAATTAGTAATGATTTTTTTTTGTATTAAGCAAGAGAGATTTCAGTATCTTTCAATTATCTCAGTATTATTATAAGGTTTTGCGGATTGATACTTTTATGCGTAGAATATTTTACATTCAGCATTCAATAATCAATATTCAGCTTAATCATTGAATTTAATAAGGGCATAAAAAAATCAATTAATATTATTTTATAGCTTATTGTATATTATTTTAAACATCTGATTTATATAGTTACATTGAAATAGATTTACTAATAATATTTATTTAAATATAAAAAATTTATATTCGATCAAAATCCAATTTTCATATTTGAAATAAAATATTTTTTTACGTCGAAGACGAGGCCGTACATGCCATTTCCCTGCTAGTAGCCCAATACAAACTAGAATTGGATGAAAAGAAGTCAGAAGATAAAACATCAAAATTAAAATTTGTGATGACCTAGGAAGCACAAACTGTCAGATGTATAGAATTAATAAACTCTCCTTTAAAACACAGAGGATAGTCAGGAGTATTTTTCACTCCAATTCGGTGTAGGTGTTCCTGAAGAAAGTCATGACCTGTCAAAGTTCTAAAAGTAGCAGAGAAGATTTGTCTAGGAAGATTAATTGGGACTGAACTATGAAGCAGTGTCTCCCAGATCTTTCCCCAAGCATCATCCTCTTGAATTAGGTGAATCGAGTTTTCCACGGATCTGGGGATTTTTGAAAAATATTGGCTGTATGACAAGCCACTAGAAGACTGAGGGACAGTGAATCTCAAAGTTTCCATATTCGCGACCCAATACTCAATCATCATTTTCATCGCGTCCCCTTATACAATAGCAAGGAATTGAATTCAATAATAACATACTTTGACACTAAAACTACTATGCGACTTTTCCAACACGTATATAAACGTCTCGCTAAGCCAGCATCTGGAATCTGGACGTATATAAATATCTTTCCAAAGAATTATCTTTTCTGCGCACTGCTAACCATAAAACTTTTCCGAAACCTTTGGAATGCAATAAAAGGACCTTGACAATATTTGCGAAGGATTTACTTGTTTCAGATTATTTGCTTCTTTATTCCTTCTCTCATCCCTCAATGAATCACACACGCGCGCCTACTTGGAAAGCAGCTGGCTTTGGGAAACAAATTGCGTAACTTTCAATCGACATTTAATGGATTAATTATTAACCACACAAATTATCAGAATAAGTGTGTTAATTTTTGTGTATACTTTTATATATTTCAAGCCAATGGCGTCACTGGTAATTATTCAACTTGTACTTCACTTAGTATTGTTAAATTAATCATAAAATAAATTGTGTAGCACTGATACATTTATAAGTGTAAATGTGTTTTTTATTTTTTAATATGTCATAATGTATTTTATTTGTTTGCTTTCATTAAATCAATAATTTTTTTAAATAGTCTTTTGTTTTCGACTTTTTAATAGGCTCGCGCCCCCTCTCATAGAGTTGTCACGCCCCCAAGGGGGGGTGCGCCCCACAGTTTGAGAAACACTGCTGTGAGAGATTGCACCCATGTTACTTAGCCCCTTACTTCTTGCAACCGTCAATATCAAGGGGGGAAATTTCCCTGTCTATTCATCGGGTATTTCCGGGCTGGAGTGTTCAAAAGTAACGCGCTAAAAAGATTAAAACTATATGTGTCTTATACCCGCAATCATGTTTATTTCTCGCCAGTAGGCAGTACCAGATTATTAATAGTGTGTTTAGAGATAGTTATTGTATTTTAAACTAAATTTTAGCTCAATAAACCATATCTATATTAGCAATATGTTATTGTAACCTTAGCTCAATTACTAAGTTACGCTCTTCGTGAATAGTGAGAGAGAGCAGCTCAAGTGGGTTGTGTTCTGTGATTAAAAAAAAATTATTTTTTTTAATATTATATACATTATGGAGTTAGTTTGAAAGTCAATAATATTTTAATTTAAGTATAAATAGATTTGAGAGTGATTCTGAAATAACTGATTGTTTTGAAAGTTCGTTAGTGGACCTCAGAGCATTAATGATGGTTCTGTATTGTTACACTTGTGATATATTGGCATTTTTTTCTCATACTTTTAAATTATCTCAGAAGAAAAATTACTAATGTGTTTTTTTGCATTGCATAAGTCTAATAAAATTCTCCTTTAATGTTTAAAACATATGATTTTTTTAAAATTTTTCTCTTTGCTTGAAAACCAACTTTCAGTCATAATAATCCTAAATGTTGGATTTTCTTAAAAAGTTAACCTTTTTATATTTCAAGCTAGAGATTTACTCAAAATTTAAAAATAAATATATATATTGAACATACACTTAGTTTTATATAGTTTTCTTGAATAAAAAACAGACATTTTTATGACCGTTTTCTTCAAAATTATGCGACCGTTAAGGGGCTAGAAGACTGTGGGAGAGTCCACCTTTCCGTTGCATGTAATTCGTATACGCTATGTGAGGTTATAAGAATTTTCTAAATATTATGTCAACATATTAAAGAAATACAGCCACAAAGAACTAAAATATATATAAAGTTGCTTAATCACACCTGTTTCAAAACCCACGTTCTTTTAGGAGTACCTTAAAAATATATTTTACTGTTTGTATAGTATTATAAAAGGGTGAGTATATTTAAGACTCACACACACACACAACTTTTCCCATCAAGGTTTTATTAGACAATGTTAGCTTACAAAATTAAACAAGTTGAATTTAATTGGTATTATGTGTGTGTGTTTCTGGATTCATATTCATATACAAAGAGTTGTATTTTGTTTATTTTTGAAGAATAAATTAAAACTGAAGAAGTGAATAAATATATAAATTCTCAAAAATAATGTTACTTACAGTCCAATTTTTAGAGGAAAGATTTTGGAAAAAGGACTTACGAACAGAAACAACTTCCAAAAAGTATTTGTTTGCTTATTAGTAAATTTAAAGTACAAAAATGAATGATTCGTTAAGATTATGGTTATTAATGTTAGTTTGAAGCTGTCAGAAAACGTAATCAGTTATATTTGAGATTTATGTTACTGGATTAAAAAAATATAGTCAATGTAGCAGTGTGCTTACACTTAAATAAAACAATACTTTTATATAACAATCAATATATAAGGGTAATTATATATTTTATTTATATTTATTATTTTGAATATGTTTTTTTTTAAATTCAGGAAAATATTTATTACTCTTTAAGGTTCTCTATTTTTGTAATTCCCGAAAGCACTCGGTGCTTTCGGGAAAAAGATTAGGAAAGAAGAAGGGAATTCTTGAAAGCAGAAAACATTTTCAGATTTTTGAAACTTTAATGAGACAACTCTTGCTTTTCTAAGAAGAAAACTTGATCTATCTCAGATATAAAAAGTTATTTTTAAATGATTAAAATATATGCTAGACTTTATTTAAAGCTATCTATTATACTAAGTGAATATGATGTTTTGTTTTAAATAGGTGATATATAAAAATTTCTAGAGAAAGAAGATTACAAAAATGTTTATATTGTATAATGATTAATTGCTGGACTCTACATAAGTCTAAGCAAAACATTTTTATTTCTGAAATTCTTTCTCTATTTAACTAAGCTAATTTATTTAGATAAGGTAAAATATAGAGAAAGGCAAACAAAAAGGAATTTTTGGTTACATTTTTGTGATTAGTTAAAAAATAAATGACTTTTAATGTAAAACAATCCTGTAAATTAAATTAAAAAATAATATGTATTCAAATGTAACTACGCTGATCATGAAATGTGCCTTAATATTGTTACATTATATTTTTTACTGAAACAATCATAAATGAGATGAACTCTGTTATTTTGGATGTTCATAAGATTTGTGAAGGAAACGTGAATTTGTACCATAGTGTACTGAAATTCACACAACCGCAAAAGAACTGAAATTTATAATAAGGAATCACCCTCATTAATTTAGTCCTAAGTACACTAGACAAAATCAAACCTAGATATTCTTGACATCAATCAAATACATTTGTACACAAAGTTACAATAGCTCTGAAAATTTCGTATCAAAACATTTTTTTTAACAATAAATAAAAAAAAAAAAACAATTTCAAAACGGATCCTGATCAAAATGTAAAAAGCTAGGAATATAATATTTTAATACAAATTAATGTGAAAATGTCTTATTATAAACGATGGTTGATAATTTTTATAAAAATGAAGGACATTTATACTTGATATCAAAGGATATAATCATAGTTAAATAGTTTCAAATTTTAGTTAAACATATGTATGCCATAATAAGATGGTTAGAATTCTGTTGAGGTCTATGAGTTCTAAATTGAAAAGAAAAATTCCTAATGAGTTTCTCAAAATCATAAATTTTATGTATTAAGAATTAATTTAATTCTATAAAGAGATAAATATTTACCCTTGTTTGGAATTTTCAATTATTTTGTTTTAGTAAATCAAAGGAAAGTTTCTTTCATTTAGAAAGAGAGAAGGAGCACAAATTCTTCTTTCACATAAGAAATGACACTAGACCTTTAACAGTAAATACATTGCAACAATAATCGCGCACATTTAAAAAATAAATTGCATATTTTTTTAAATCTAAGGCACTCTTAATGTGTGATAATACACGATAATAATATTCCATCATATAAAATTTCTTAATTTTTTTTTTTTGACATTCAAAAAAGTACATCATCATCATTAATAGTTAATAGTTTTTAAACCGTATTAATCATTTAAATTTTAGAACATTTGTTCTGTTTATACAAAATACATCATTATGCCTATAAACAATTAAATAGCATATTCCTCTGAAAAGTTTTTAAAATAATGCAAAAGAGTACTTTTCTGAAGAGATCGTTTTACTCCTACAAGTAAAAAAGTGAAGTTTCTATCAAGTTCTTTCCTCTGTTCAAAATATTTTTATGCTGTGTGCTTCCCTTGTTTACATTAATAATATATGCATAGATTCCAGCATGTTTTTATGAGTGATTGAAATATTTTTAATTAGTACAAGATTTTAACATCGATATCTTTAAGCTTACTTTTTTTTTTATAAATCACATTTTGCTTTATTAATCATACGCCATCGTTACTAATGATCACTTCGTTGATATAATATTTGCTTAGTAATTCTTTTTCGATAATAATTACCGTTAAAGATTGTTTAACTTTCACTCCTCATCTGAAATTGATTTAAGAGTAACAGTAAAAATCAAATAAATGAAGCTTTGCAGAACAAAATTTGAATATTTATTAGTCTTAGTACTATTTTAAGAAATAAGGGTTTTATGTTAATAAATGCCTAGGTACTTATTTGTCAGTAACATAAAATTGTGTTTAAAATATTTTTTATAACATTAAAAGTAAAAAAATGTTTTAGATTTGTATTAAACAACAAAAAGATCCTCTTTTATTATATCATTAGCTTTTAAATTATAACGGTATTCTAAGATAGAATTAATTTTGGTCTTTTATAAAAAAAATGCTGAAAATTTCATCTGTGCATGCACAACTTTAAAAAAAAAAGGGATTTTTATTTCCGTCTTATTTCAGTGAGAGAAATTCTTGATCGCAAGTAATTGAGAGTTGTATACTATATAAGCAATCCATAAAGTTCACTTTAAATACATATAAATATATATCAGTCCCAATGTAATAATAATAGACAATCCAATATATGGGGACCATCTTTATACCTTCTGGAGTAATCATCGTAGCTGGAAAATGTTATGTTATTAACAGTTCAAATGAGTCTATAGTGTGTGTTGTATTTGATTAACTCTAATTTAATTAATACAATTCTAAGAAATATTTTCTCTTAAAAGTATTCAAACCTTTTTTTTTTAAGAATTGAGAAAATAATTCCCTTAATAGCATACATTTTAAATTTCCTTTTAATGTAATCTTAACATTCGATTATATTCGGAAAAAAATGTTAAATGATGTCAATGTAATAAATTTTTGAGCAAATATTTAATTTGCAGAATTTTTCTGGAGACAAAAGATATTTGTATAGTGTTAAAATATTAAAGAAATATCAAAATTAAAAAAAAAAAATTATTACTTAAATCAATAAAATAAACACGAAATAAATAATGTGAAGTATAGCATGCTCGAAAACATAGCCATACACAATGAGATTTGATTCTTCAGTGGATGAATAAAGAGCTTGAGAAGAGATTCATTTTTAATACACTAATTTTGCAAAAAATGTTGTTAATTTTGCATAAATAAACAATTAAATAAGTGATATGAAAATATATGTTACTCTTCCGCTATATTATATGCTTATACTAACTATATTTATAACTCAGCGTTTCTCAAACTGTGGGGCGCGCTCCCCTAGAGGGGAGTGATAACTCTGAGGGGGGGGGGCGTGAGTATATTGAATTATTAATTTACTGAAAGTAAACAAACAAAATGTATTCTGACATAATACGAAATAAATATACATTTATATTGCATATTATGTTTTACAATTAATTTAGGAATGCAAAGTTAAGAATGAGTTTAATAATAACCATTGACCCCATGGGCTTGTCATAAATAAAGTTATATACAAAAATTATCACTTCTCTTCATAATTCGAACGGTTTATAATTAATCCCAAAGCTGCTGATTAAAAGATAAGTTATTCACTCCTCAACGCTACCGTTTTCCACGCAGGCGTGTGCATGTGATGTATTGGGGAGGGGGGAAGAGGAGAAAAGCAATAAATAAACAAATCCTCTGAAATAATTGAATCTTTTATAAACACTGTCAAGGCCTTTTTTTGCATTCCAGAGACTTCGGAATAATTTTATGAATGGCATTGCACAGAAAAGATCATACATCGGAAAGACGTATATATACGTCCGGAAAATTAACGATTTGGTGAGTAAGACGTTTATTTACGCCGGAGGCACTTAAGAAGTTAAAGGCGTATTAAAGGCCTTAGCGTCAAAATATAGTATTATTGAATTCAATGCATTGTAATTGTTTGGAAAGGGGGAGCGATGAAAATAATGATTGTATTTTAGGTGGCAAATGCAAAAAGTTTGAGAAGCACTGACTTAACTAGAATATATTTATAGTCAAAAACATTCTACTGGTAAGAACTTAAACGACACTTAAGCGAATAACGCCATCAGGATGATCGGATGATTTAGTAAGTCCTTTAGCTGTTCCAGAAAACGCTGAGAAAATGCAAAGATTAAAGTTCAAATACATTTTAAAAAATTTATGTACCATCTAAAAAATGCATGAAACTTTATGTGCTGAATTTTAAAATTAAATCAAAGGAATTGAAATACGTTGACATTTGGAAAAATTCTAAGATAAATGTAAAGTGAGTAGCGCATTTGTAATAAGTCTCAAATGTCAGTGTACAGTAACCACTATATCAAATACATAGTTCTCAATACACATGTCTTAAAGTATCATTACTAGCAATAAGATTGACGAACAATTGAACAATTAAATCAACAAAGAACTAGGCATGAAAGAAAAAAAGGATACTTTTCACTCACTTCTTCACCAATGCTTCACATAACTGTTCGTCTGACTTGTATTCTCAAGTAAAAACACATGCTTTTCAGAAAATAAGTTTAAAGAAAAAACATAATTGCATATATATTTTGGATTTCATACTATTGGTTAAGTCAGTGCTTCTCATACTTTCACCATTTGTGACCCAATATTCAATCAGAATTTCCATCGTCGCACCCCATTCCATACAACAACAAAGTTTTGAATTCAATAATACTACACTTTGACGTTAAAGCTATAATACGATTTTAACCTGTTAAGTGTCATTGGCGTATATATACGTCTCACACAGTTAAAACATTAATTATTCCTGACATATATATATATACATCGTTCCAAAGTACGATCTTTTCTGTGCACTGCAATTCTTGAAGGAAGGCTTTGGAATGCAATAAAAAGATTTTGACAGTGTTTGCGAATGATTTATTTATTTAAAAGGATTTGTGCTTATTTTTAATGCTTTTCTTCCCCCCCCCAATACATAACATACGCATGCCTACGTGGCATTGTTGAGCGAATAACATAACTTTTAATCGGTGGTCAAATAATTAATTATAAATAGTACAAATTATTAAGATAATTGTAAATTTTTGAACATAATTTTATATAAGAGAAGCCCATGGAGTCACTGGTGATTATTAAACTTGTTCTTAACTATTGTAGTATTGCTAATTAATTATAAAATACACTGTGCATTACTGATACATTTATAAATGTGTTATATCAGTGTAAATGTGTATTTTACTCTTTATTATGTCAGAAAGTTCTTTTTTGTTTACTTTCAGTGAATTTATAATTTTTTTAAATAATTTTTTGTTTTCGACTTTTTAATATGCTCGCGCCCCCCTCTTAAAGTTATTACGCCCTGCTCCCCACAGTTTGAGAAACGCTGGGTTAAGTAGTATTGTAACCATGTAACTGACTGGCAAAAACACCAGAAACATGCTGTAACGACCACTTCACCATCCATGTTCTTTGCCTGAATTTTTGTTAATGCTATTTGCAGTCTTTGCTTAACTTAGCATAAATTAATAAGTAGTTGTTATTCTAAAGAATATTTCACCGAATCCAAACCCACATTAACACTTTTTGTGTAATATTATTTATGTCTTACTCTCTACAATTTTACAATATGAGAAATTAATATTATTAAAGAACTAAAATAAAATATGCGAGGTAATACTTTCTGACTTTTACCAAAGTTTGAATCACCTAGAATTCATTTAGAGAGAGAAATCGAAAAAATATATAATATAAAAGAAAGTATAAAAAAGTAAATAAAATATACTTTAATTTTCTCAATACTGCGTTAAATGCATATATATATATATATATATATATATATATATATATATACTAACATATATTTTATATATGTACATACAATGTACATATATAAATTATGACTGATACTGAGTTCCTTTCCCTCATCCATGATACTAGTGCTCTTGAAAAATGACAGCCTTTCAAATTTTGGATAGCTTATAACATGTCGAAAGAAAAGTTTGTAAGATTTTCTAAAACTTAGAAATTTAGAATAAACTTTCTATCACCTTCAAAGTCAGTGGTAAGAAAATAAGTAAAATATGGTTAGAAATAAGAGAAGTCTAGCTGAGAGATTTTACTTCAAGTTCTGATCCAACATTCATGAGGTTTATAGGTACAAAGTTTCCTATAAATAAACCATGAACGACATTTTTTTCCCTTCTCTCCCCAATGAATGCATATATGGTTTGATAAAACCAATCGATATGAATTCGGTAAGGATATTATAAAAAACTGTTCTAAAGGCAGATGAATGGAAATGGATTTTGTTTATAAAGCAGTTTTACGAGATAATTTAATCTATTAACATGAAATTTATCCAGAAAATAAATTATACTCATAGGTAACAAGGAGAAAAAAAATCATTTTTAGAAAACTAATAGTATTAAATTGACTTATTAAAAAAAAATTTAAAAATTCGTACCACATAATTATTAAAAATGTATTTCTTATTATTTCTAAAAGTATTTGTTTAAAAAATGCAGCAAATGAATTATTGCTATAACGTATAAATGCTTCAACTGTCGAAATTCCTCCACCTAGAGATTTATAATGTAAATGTATAAATTATCATTGAAAATAATATCTATATAAAAAAGGTTGCACACAGTTCAATTTTCGTAAGAATCAGACACAGAATATGTGACTAAAAGTAGTTGTTTCATATGACAAAATTAGAAATCTTTCGATTTGCACTAATCCATTCGCTATTTAATAATATTGCATCAAAACGAAATATGACAAGATCCAAAGGAAAAAATACATAAAAGTTACGTAATCAAAACCATAAGAATCAAAAACGTAAAACGCCTACAGAGAAAGTAACTTTGCGTTTAAGGGGTGTTGAAAACCGAAAAACTTCTTAATATGACAATTTTGAGATTTTTACATTTTCCAAATGCATTGATTTTAACCTTTCTAAAAATACCTTACTTTAACTACAAGGGGAATGAGAAGCACTAAATAAATTATTTTAAATAATCGTTGAAACTACGATATGCCCATTTAAATTGCTAAAAATGCAAACAAAGTATTTTCTTTTTGCTTAAAAATTGGAAATCAAAACATTTAATCCAGAAGTGCTATTAAAGTGTTTACATGGAGGTGCACAAAATCCCAATAAAAGTGTAAGCAACGTATTATGGCCTCGTGTACCAAAGAAAATATTTGTACAAATAAAAGTGTTATCATTGGGTACACAGGGTACAATTTCATCATTTAATATGAGAAATGTATCAAAACCAGAAATTTTGAGATTTAATATTGAGCCTGGTGATTTCACTGTACAGGCAATGGATCGCCTCGACAATCAGAGGCTATTAAAGGCTAAATACTCCTATTTACAAAAAACAAAGGAAGTTAGGGAAGAAAAAAGACTTAATAAGAAGAGAGAGGATGATGAGATTAAAAAAAAAATATAGGTCATTTGAAGTATGTGTGGGGAGTTATGTTTTAATAAAAAAAAAGTAATTTTACATTAAAGTTCATTTATGTCAAAATGTAAATTTTTGATGTTCCATGTACCTTTTCTGGGAAAATAATGTTCACAGGTACGTAAATGTTTTATGACATATGTATAATTTTGGCTAATATATACTGAAATAAGCGTTTTGTAAAAAACTCAAACAATTTTTTTAACAATTTTTTATGTGAAAAATGGGTTAAATTCCACTGGGTTTGATAAAATATGTTATAAATTATTTAAAAAATTCAAAATTAACTAAACGCTCTTTTAAGTATAATGAAAAACGTTTACTTTAATTGTATGAAAAATTTCAAGTATGTGCATATAACAGATTTTGAGAAAAGGTACATCGAAAACAGCCAATTTAACATTGTCGTTATAGAGGTTTCCGACTCTTCTTAACCCCTTCAGGACCAGCGGAAGGAGAAAGAAGTGCTTCCCCTGGCCCGTATCCGTCGAATTTCCCTGCTAAGCCTAATTTCCTTTAAAAATTCATATGAAGTGTTAAATGTGCAATCAAATACACTAAACCTTACAATTCACTATTATTGATAATATTTGAACATGGAGTACAATAATTTTCGCTATATTTAAAAAAACATTTTAAGAAAATGTTTTCATTTTAATGAAAAAAATTACACACACTTTCAAAAAACTTGACATAAAATCCCATACATTTAAATACGAATATAGAAAATATTAGAAAACTAAACCAACTTATTCATAATATAAACAGAAATCCATAGAGCAATATATCACGAAACATCCAATTCTCTCAAAAAATAAACATGTGCAGTTGTTTATATTCATAAATATCTCGGATCTAACTAAAAAAAAAAAAAACATGGAACTGAAAGCACACATTGAAGTTCAAAGTTTTATGAAACATTATTCGGGAAAAAAAACGGTTTTTAACCGCCACATCTAGTGCTTGTAAAAATTAATATAAAAACGTTCCTAACTCTGATCACACCAGTGTGATCATGGGCCTACGAAGATGGAAGGCTCAGTCACATATGATACCGTGGGAGTGGAGGGAGAAACGCGTGATCACTTATATGTGATCATTGTCCTGAACGGCTTAAGACATGAGTCCCCCTAGCCATCCACTAAAGCAGACACAAATATGTTATAACTTAAAAGGCAAACAAATGCTTGTTCTTTGTTCATAGTGCATGTCTTGTAATTAAGGCATAGGCTTCTTGTCATTATGCCTATTCTGCTGAACAGTCACACCCTAGTTTTGATCTGAAATTAACCACATCTTCTTTACAAAATCTACGACTGGACTCATCGAAATCATCTTTAACCTCTTCCTGATTCTTTTTATTTGTGGATCAAGAAACGTTAATTTTTTATACACATTTTCAGGTATACATATCTTTTTAAACATAATAATACCGTTCGGATACAAAATTTTGTAAAAACTAATGTAAAATAATTTAAATATATGAGTAATTTACCTGTGTGTGTGTGTGTGTGCGTAATGTTGACCAAAATAATTAAATTGGCAGTAATAATTAAACTTTGCAGTCAGTTCCCACAAAACATAAATATAACGCTCTAGATTTTATCTTGATTTACAATTTTTATTTTCATTTTTTGCACTTACGTAAATGATTATGAGATTTTTAATCAAAATTTGATCGTGCATGACAAACTCGAAAACACGGTACTGCACATAACACAGCATCACGATGTGGACAGTAGAATATTGTGTCTTTTCTTCACTTTTCTCTCTCTCTCTTTGAGAAGTAAATAATATACTGCCGTGTTGGATTTGTTTTCTTCTCGGATGGGTGAATGTAGTCAACAAAGTGTCTTTCAGATAAGCCTGAAGGGAAGGGGTTGCTCAGCAGGACTTCATTTTTTGCAGAAAATTCCACCAAGTGGTACTTTTCAATTATTCGAATCCATAAAAGACTCATGGGAAGTAACTCGGGAAAGACTGTTTGGACAGTGTAAATTTTCACAGTGCCACTCGGAATGAGTAAAAATGGTACGTTGTGCCTGCCCGAGCTCAGCTTGAAAAAAGATGGGAAGGGGTTTATTTCCTTCCACAGTCTACTCTTCTATTTAATTGATAATTCTGTGTAATACGTTAAAATATAATATTTTTTTCGTAAACTTCTAAGGCAATGATTTTCAAACTTTCAATCTAGGTGACCCAATTTTTAATCATAATTTTCATTGCACACCCTATACGCCGACAATGTATTGAAAGTAATAATAATAAACTTCGACACTAAAGCCATAACAATACATTAATTATAAACTGCACAAATTATAAAGATAAATATTATATTTTGTATATGACAAGACCATGGTAATTTTACTAATCTTGTTCTTAATTTAGTATCGATAAATTACTGAACTGATACTTATAAGTATCTTATATCAGTATGAATATGCGTTTTTTTATTAAGTTAGAATTTATTTTGTTTTGATTCTTTTCAGTAAATTCATAATTATTTTAAACTTTTATGTTCTACTTTTGATATACTCGCGCCCCCCACGTAGAATTATCATGTCCTCTAGGGGGTTCACCCCTCAGTTTGCGAAATTCTGTTCTAAAGGAGTCCAAAGGGTGATTTAAAAATGTTGATTCATTTTTGTCTGTAGAACTGAATTTATATTTTCGCTGAAACAGTTTAAAATGCTATGCTACCTCAATAAAGAATAATTTTTAAGAATTTGTGTACAATTATAAGAAATATTAATTCGTTTTGATTGACTCAATGTATAATTAGGATTTTTGTGTTACATAGAAGTAGATCTTTCTCTTGAAATATTGTATAAATGAAGAATATAGACTCTTGAATTCGCATATGTTGCACAAAGTACAGTCCAGTTTTTGTATATTCCATAATGCAATTGTTTAACGTGTTTCTTACCCTTATACCATATTTTCTTATTTTTTTCTTTATAAATCCTTGAAATAAATACATTTTATAAAAATGGCCAAAATAACTTTTGATATTGCATAAACTTTTATCTTTTGATTTGTACATTTCAAATATTTACTGCAAGTAATTATTCGATGGAAAAATCCCTTCCCGTTTAAATATGTTCAGTAAACCTTTTCGTAAGAATTGTGTATAAGTAATTAAATAAAACAAGTAATATAAAAAAATTAAGTCAATTCCTTCTTAGATCAACAAAGAAAAATTTTATTTTAGCTACTTTTTCTTAAATAGTTACAATTAATATAAATATGCGTATACATATGACAGAATCACAACATTAAGTGGTCATTAATTTTCATTCATTATCATTAAAGTATCGTATTGTCATCCAAAGCAATCGTGTATATAAATTTTAGAGCAACTGAATACTTTAAAACGTGAGAAAAAAACATTTTCAAGTTTTGACAAAAGTCGCCAAAAGGGTCGCTAAGTCGCCAAAAAGGATGCCAACGTGGTTGTATTTGTAATTCTTTAAATAATTAGTTTTAATCAATTAATTTTTATTAATTATTATTACATTATTGTATTGTCATCCAAAATAAACCTGTATATAAAATTTCAGCTCAAATGAGTGCTTTAAGATGTGTTTTATTAACGATTGAAAATTCAACCAAGATAAATAAATAAATATATAAATAAATATATAGAGATTGTGAGCTAATAATAGGAATTGAAAAAGAGTTTGGTGTATATATTTAGAAAAAATGGTTAGAAAATTGATAATAGTCTTCAATAACATATTTTGCAATTATATCAGTTTTTGTTTATAGTACAGAAAAAGTATCATACCTATGTTTTTTTTTACTAAAATATTAGTAAGACCCAACAAATCTCTCTCTCTCTCTCTCTCACTGACGGATAAATTTTAATCTATTCTACAAATAACCCATTTCTACCCTTATTCCTTTTTCTGAAACACTTGAAATAACTCCGCACAGTTCACTTCCCATTAACTTAACAATAGCTGCATTGCAAAATCAATAGTTCTGTCTAGAACTGAGAGAAGCGATAGCTACGAAATGTATCTTATTAGCATTTTAATTGGTATACGGAGCCCAAGCAAATTGAAGAAAAATGTTGACCCATAAAATAAATTGTTCCATCAAGTACTTTATTGTTCATCCTGGCATCGCCAATGATATGCAAAGTAACAGCCTATTTAACATGAAGCTGGATGGATAGTTGATTTTCGATTTCCTTTGTTCATGACGTATGGAGAAATTTCTCATTAGTTGTGTATATCTTTCCTGAAGGATATATCCTTGATGCATGCAATTTTTTTTCAAATAATCAGGATAAAAAATCATTATTTTTGTGTTTTGAAACTGCATATATTTGTGAGGATTTGTAATATTTAATTTAAATTCTAGAATGCGGATTCATTGAAGCAGCGATACTGATGCAGATAAAAATACAAAAAGTTTTCCCATTTTTTCATTTTTTTCTAATGATAAAAAAATAACTGATGAAGGAAAAGGAGTTACGAAGCAAAATGTGATAGAAAAGAGGAATAGGATTTTAAGAAGTATTGACATGTTTACGAAATAATATGTTGTGTTATAAAAATAAAAATAAATAGAAGTATTTTGTATGAAATAGAAGAAATAAATTCCATGAAGAAGTGTTTAGATAAAATGAAAACATTTTGTTTAAAATAGTTTTGCTTGTATTGAATATTTTAATGAGCACTTTAGCTAAGCAGTAGAAATATATATCAAAACTATTTTGTTATGGTTGATCTTTAAATCCCTTAACTGACAGTTAAAATTTACGCAAATTTCTCCCCAGTGTCACCGATATTCACTAAGGGTGGGGGAGAAAAGACACAAATGCAAATTTGTCTCTGAAATAGGTAAGTCCTTTACAGACACTGTGAAGGTCATTTTATCACATTCCTAAGCCTTCTGAATAGTTTTACCGATAATACAAGAATTGTATTTCGGAAGGACGGATGTATACGTCCGAAACCATAACACATCGATTAGCTAGACGCTGGCTGGCACTTTAGGGGTTAACTTCCTTAATATTAAAGCACTAAATCATATCTTTGTAATTTAATTTTAAATTACAAATTACAAAGACCTTTAAATATTATTCCAGACGTTTTTAGTTTTTTTTTTTAAGTGTTTTCTAGGATATTGCTATGAAATTGAAAACGTTATACTTTGAAAAAAAGTATCTTTAATTTATGAACAGGCAATCTCTTCAACATATTTTACCATTACAATAAAATATATAAATTCATTTTAATTTATTTCTGTTCAAAAGAATTCAATTTAAGTTTTTATTTAATATCTAAATATTTTGCTTCATATATTTCTGTATCATACTTGAAAATTTAATTTAATTTCTTTATTAAATTTCGTTCATAAATATTTGGAATTCTTGTTATAAATTTAATATACTTTTTATAATTTGAAGAATAAAATATTTATTTAAATATCTTCAGCCTTCATTTGATAATTTTCTTCTTTTTCGTGAATTTCTTAAAACTCTTACAAAATTCAGCATTTTATGTTTTGAAAAAAGTGTATTTCTTATATGCAGGGGTAATTGCTCAAACGTATTTTATCATTACAATATAGTATATAAAATCATTTTAATTTCTTTAAATCCAAAAGAATTCAATTTATTTGTTTTTTATTTAATATCTAAGACATATATATTCATACTACACATAAAAATTTGATTTATTATATTTATTAAAATTCATGCATAAGTAGTTGGAATTCTTATAATCAATTTAAAACACGCATCTTATAATTTAAAGGGGAAACAATTTTGTTTTTCTTTAAAAATCTTCAACATTTACATTGATAATTTCATTAAAAGGTCTGTCTGCATATTCAATAAAATTCAATTATCTTTTGATAGAATATCACTACAATCAAATCTCTGTTGTAAAATGTAATTAGATTTTTTTCAACTTAAACACTGCGTTCGTCAAATCAAAGCAATTAAATTTATTGTACTACAAAAATAACCAATTAATTTAGAAATACAGATTTTATTCCTTTTCTTATACGTGAGGATTCAGTCTAAGAAATTAACAACTCAAATATATTACGAAAGTTATTTACTCATAATTTAGTTATTCTCATTTATATATAAAAACTTGTCGTCAGAAATCTATTCATTTATATTATACAGAATGAATATCATGTCAACTAGAGATACAATGTGGTCGTACGGCGTAAGTTTATTACAGTAATACCTCGACTTACGCGATTTTTAAACCTCGTAGCTTCGTTTTTTGTTTAAGCGCTACACAACTCGATTACTCTCTTTCCATAACTAGCCATAATTAGCTATTAAATAAACTAATTTATTTTGAGCTGTTTATTTCTTATGGAATGAAGTTTGACAAAAAACTTTGAACAGCACCTGAAAAATCTGTGTCCTCTTCTTGTTCATCATTAAAACTCGGGCGAAATCAGTGACAGAGCTTGACGAAATTGGTATTGTGATTGAAAAAAATTTTGATCTTGCCAGGTAAATAAATTTAGCAGTGCAGAGAGAAGACTTGCAAGTATTGCTGGATTCCCAAATTCAGGAACTGATACTTATTGAGATCATAGAAATGCATTGAAGAACTAAAGTCTTTAAATAAAGATCAATCAGAAGATAAAATAACGGTTGGGAATTTGACAGACCTTAGTTTAGTTAGAAATTTTAACTTTCTTAAACTTTAGAAATTTATTTTTCAATAAAATAATAAAATCTTTGAGACGGCACACTAATTTGTTAGATTTTATGAAACTTTCTACATCCAAATTACATCGGTTTGTGATTTTGCATTTATGTTATCAAATACTTCCCTAAATATTTTAATTCTAATTTACTATTTTCTCCTCGTAACCGGCCCATACTAAAAGTAATTTATATATGAAATTATATCCTGACTTGCAGGAATTCGACTTACGCGGTTATCGTTCAGTCCCACTTATCTTGTAAGTTCGAGATATTACTGTACAACTTAAGTCAAGTTAACATAAGCATAATTCTTAAATTCTTTATTTTCCGAATAAAACGGATTTATTTGTTATAATTTCGTAAAAAATATTTCGTGATATTCTTGTAACACTCACAGATTTTGCCTCGATGACTGATAACACTGTAGACCACAATAGTTGTTTTCAGTGTTTCTCAATCGATTTAACTTTATTTAATTTGTATGACTGAATTTTTAATATTTTTATAAGAATCCTCACATTTAAAAAAATAAAAAAGAGTTTGTAGGTATCTCAGGAATAATAAATAAACATTTTATTTTAGGATACGCTTAACACATTTAATCTAAACATTAACCCTCATTCTTACGTTATGCAATTTGATTCAGTTCCCCAGTCAATAAATAATAGAAATATTTATTTAGAAATTCCATACGGAATTCATTTTAAAGTAAGTATTAGATAAATAGTAATCTTTAAAACTGGTTAATAAAACATTTAAAAAAGAAGTAATATATATAAAAAAAAATTAAGTCAATTCCTATTTTGAATGGGCGAATAGAATGTACTTTATTAACGATAGGAGATTTGAATATGATATATATATATATATATATATAGGAGAAGAGAGAATTAATTTCAGGAATTGAGAAAAAAAAAGTATGATTTGTCTGCCTTGTTGTAACAATGCACACCCGGTTTGGCTAGTTTGGCTGAGAAACAGGTTTTCGTCGCCAAATCTTGTGTTTGTTATGACAGTTACATTATAACAACAGTAGAGACGAATCTAAGTTCAAAACCTGTAGTCAAAATCAAATCACAAAAAACTAGTAATTAGTTTAATTAAATGTAATTAATTAATTAATATTTTTAAAAAAAATTATTAACATCAAGTGTCATCCACTAAAAGGTTAAGAAAATTTATTTGAACTTGATTGGATGAACGGAAATTATTTTATTTAACGATTGAAAATTAGAACAAGATAAATAAATATGTAGAGAAAGTGAGCTAATAGTAGGAATTGTGAAAAAGGAACAAGACAATAGATTGTAGTTCAAGTAAAAAGTATTGAATTAAAAACACTTCTTAAGAATACTCACAAGCAAATATATTGAAATAATGGCCATCTTTCTCCTCTTAAAAATTTATTTTTCAGTAAGAAAAACTCTTTGTTTTACTTCGTAAAAATCACCTGATCTTCAAAAAAGAATGCTTGACTATCCTAATTAGAGAAGTTACAGTTAACAATCATCAATCGCTTCATCCTGCTTCTTATTTTGTTTTTACGAGTATGTCATTACTCTTTTGAACGAAAATCGCAGTGGTTTAAAAAACGTACTTATGAAACCTCTTTTTTTATTCATAAAAAAGAATCGACTCTTGAAAATCCATGAATCGAAATCTTCGAGGATAATTTATTTGTCGTTCTTAATTAACGATCTGCTTTCTATGAAATGAAACTCTCATTAATTGTTAATACCACAGAATAGCTTTAAAATTTCTTGTTGTCTATGTCATTTTTAACATCAGGCTTCGATTTGCAATCTACAGATTTGTGTACAAAATTTTAAAATGTTCAGAATTAAGCAAATTATTAGTATGCGTTTATTTGCTGGTTTCATTCTTAAAAACACGTTGATATGGTGAAGTTCGCAGTGTGGAGTTTCAGATCAGATGTCGTCCTCGTCACTTGAGAGCAGTTCAAAACTAGGCGCTCCGTCTCCAAAACTCTCGTGTAGCTTTGGAGTGCGATGTTTAAAAATAACAACAAATCAATACATTTTGAGAGAAATTATTCATAATACACTTGAAATAATGGCAGACATTATCAAAGTATTTTTATTCTATAATGTTAAGAATTTTTTTTCTTAAGAGCTCTCACTACTCTTAAATTGCAAACTTTTCAAAATTTTGAAAAACATATATGTTACAGTTTCAACATTTCTGAGCATTTTGATACCCAAATTTTACTCATACTCTAGAAACTTCCAAAATTATTGAGCAATAAAAATTGAAACTTAAGCAAAATCCTATCTCTTTCATATCTTTAACTTCATTTTTCTCAAAACTAAAAAAATTTAGCTTGCGCGCAGGATTTCTCGGAAACTATTTATGATATCAATTTGAAATTTTATGCACGTGTTAAAAATAAAGTTCTTCATAACTTATACAACAATTTTCAAGAAAACAAAAGATAGAATTTTTTTATTTAAATTTGAATTTATTTTTTTTAATTTTAAAATTTTTATTACCAAAAAAATTTGTATTCAATTTTTTTCCCTCTAAATTTCTTAAGAGTTAGTATAACATCAAAAGTGAACATTTTTATACCAATTAAAGTTAATTTTGCAAACTTTAATCAATTTTGTACTTCAGAATCATGCGAGGTTTAAGGTATCCGACTACGTTCGGAACCGAGATTTTAGAAAAGCGCATAAATGGATAATTGTCATGATATTTAGTGTCACTTAGATTAGAATATATATATAAAATTGTTTTAAGGTCATTTTGACAAAAAAAAATATTTAAATACATTATTTCAGCGAAAAATGAACTTAGAATATTCTTTTTTCCAAATGTTCTCCATTTGTGAAAAATGCTTCTATTATAATAATAGTTTGCCTGTATATAGCTCAGACCTCTCTAAAGAGGCTCAACTATGATTTTTGAAAAATTCACATTATTTTCAGAGTTAACTCTAATTTAAATAATTATTGGCGTTTTTTTTCTTAAAATTGCTCCCCACTGTTTTCATAAAATATGGATAAACCCACTTCTAAGTTATATATTTCAAAAATTCTAGTTCAGCCTCTGTACAGAAGTCTGAGCTATATACAGGCAAAATATTATTATAATAGAAGCATTTTTCATAAAAGGAGAACATTTGGAAAAATAATTATTCCAAGTTCATTTTTTGCCGAAATATTGTATTTAAATAAGTCTTTTTGTCAAAATGTCCTTAAAACAATTTTATACATGTATTCTAATCTAAGTGACACTAAATATCATGAAAATTATCCATTTATGCGCTTTTTTGAAATCACGGTTCCGAACGTAGTCTGATATCTTAAAATACTGATTTTCATATTTTTTGAAAAATTATGCAATTTATATTTCTTTATAACTTTTTAAATTCTTTCTCCAATTTTTTGAAAGTTTGAGAAATAATGCAAATATATATGATTATCATGTGGTAAAAAGCTCAAGTTATTGTTCCATTGCTAAGTCACTTTTGTTTGAAGAAGGATGTTTTTTTCGAGTGGACGGATATCTGTTAAGAGTCCTGAGACGCCTTAATAAGCAAAATTTAAGATTTAGGTAACAAGAAATAAAATTAACATAATTCTAAAATTAAATTTACCAAATTACTGGGCAAACAACAATTTAAAAAAGTTGGTGCTTTGTATTTAAATATTAATAAAGCTCAACATTTCATTTCAGATATTATCTAAAACATTTATCTGACCTTCCCACGCATCCTGAGTAGAAATTTTCCAATTGTGAGATTGTTTAATACCTATTGAGAGAACCCCAATCACTGAAGTCAGCTGTAAATTGATAATTGGTGAACGAATTTTACTGCAAACGATTTGCCTTAGGGAAATTTTGGTCTGACTGATGGCATTTCGAATCGAATGTTGTCGTAAAGCTTCTGAAATTAGTAATCAAATCCGGAATAATTCGTCCGGAATAACCATCAACCGCAGTTGCAAATGATGCTATTGCATTTCGATACATCTAGTTTTAGCATTCTGCCTTAATTTAAATGTTTTGTAGCTACTTTTTGACGGCAAAAAATAAGTGAGGGTGTGTTTTAGTGTGTAAATTTTAATCATTCGATTCATTTGAGATTTGGAGGGAGCAAATTGTAAAGTATTGATTAAGATTTGGGAGGTATTGGCAAGCAGTAAACAATAGTATTTCAATGAGTGCTCATAAATTCCTTGACTACCAAACTGCGCTTTCTAGTGTCCCCAGCCCCGGGGTCACTCGCACCTGTTTTAGCTACCGTTGTTGCTCGCGGGGTGTAGAGATCACCCCAAAATAATAACACGTGTATTTATATATGAAAAAAAATTTAAGTCAAATATGATACAAATTTATAAAGTACAAAATGTTTTTTGTATTATACAAATAAAATTATTAAATTCATTGCATACAAATAAGACTAACATTAATTTACACTAAACCAACAAAATTTTCATTTTAAAATATATAATTTTATGCTTTTTCATAAACCACATGTAAAACGTATATACCAGTATTAAACATACTTTGTAATTAATGATAAGGATAGTAGAAAGTAGAAAAATAATACTTTAATCCTTTTCCAAACAATCAGAACAGACTGTATTCTTTTGCTTTAATTACATATTTTTCTTACATTGAATACAAAAACAATTAATTTTTATACCTTTTACCCATGGACAAACAGTACAACGCCACTTTTTTGGTGGATTTCATGACTCCAAGTTTGGTTCTGAAATCGCAAAGTTTTCGAAATCACAGTTCAACCTCTGAATCTGTCGATACAGTATCTAATAGATTACAAAATGTTGCTGTATCTCCCTTTCCCACGGAGTTTTTGTCATAATTTCTAGAAAGTGTTAAGAATTTTTTTAAAATTATATTTTACAATTATTTTATTGTATTATATTATTTTTATGTTACAATTATTGAAATTTTAAATAAAATTTGCATGCATATTAATATATTTGGAAAAAAAAAATGTGAGCAGAAAGAGTGAAACTAACTATTTTAGATGCTTTGAGCAGGAAAATAACTCAATGGCTCGCGGGGTGTTCTCAGTACCCCAGATAAACTTTTGAAGGCTGTTACATTCCAATCATCCGAGGGAGAGTGATTGCATCAGGCCTGAAGGTTCAATGCCCTAAAATGCGCTGCTACTGAAAACAATCGTGGTTCTGCGCATTCTTTATGGAAACCTCGAAAGCTTTTGTTGTTGTTGAGTTGTACAGAACACTCCACGCGAGTGATCGTGGGCTATAAATCCCAGATTCCTGGAAATACTGACTTTGGCTTTACGACGTACATTTCATTTAACCCAGAATTCCTCGCGCGAATAAAACAAACGGCATTTAACGCGCAAAGTATCTCATACCCAAGAGTGTTTATAGTCCGTTTTTACTGTAAAAGTTCCATACAAAGGAGAGAAAAAGGAAGAAAAGTAGAAAATACAATATGTTTAAAACACTTTTCAGACGTAAATTTAATTCTTCTGTTCTTTTTATTAGGACATCCAGTACATTGTTTATACATTCATTTAGTCTTCGTCGCGAGTGAGTGCGATGTTTTCACTAGATCTTAATTTTTTTTCTAATTTCGCATAAGCATTGCTTGCTGGTTTCTACAGACTTCTGTAAATCAAAATTCAAAACACTTCAGAAATCAGCGTATGGTTCGATGTTTAGCAGGTGGGATCTCAGTAAACAAAAGAATTTGCGCATTTATTGTCGCAACATTCAACAACCCAAAAAATAAATTCATAGGCTAACTATTACAGTTTCTAGCCATTGTACATGATGAGGTCATTTTATCAAGAGCAATAGTTCCTCCCTCAGTCAAATTTTTTGGATAGATTTCAATAGAGAAATCATAATTACTATTATATTCTGCATCATTAAATTTTTCATCATCATCCTCGCAAAGAGATTTTTTCATCCAAAGATACTGTTAAAATATATCTATTAAACACTGCAATTATTAAATTACTTAAATATCATATTTTTTCATCATAGCTACAGTAATGCGCCATTGCATAAGAAAATTTTAAAGATTCACGCGCAAGGTATGGCATGCCCGAAGAGGTGGTATCCAAAAGTATATATTTAGAACTCGCTTACAAGCTAAGACCCCTAAAAGTATATAACGTTAAAGTCAGTTACACGAGAAACTATTCATTTTCCAAAAAAGATTTAGAAGGAGTCTCGCAAAAAGTTAGGTGGTGGGTATGACATACCCTGCGCGAGAAGTGCCGAGTTATCCTTTTGACTTTGACTAAAGGACACGTTCGTTTGTGTTTCATTTTAATTTCTAAAATTTGTTCAACGATTTTTGTTTGTGTTTACTTTTTCTTGCTGATATTAACTTTTGTTGGATGTCAATGAAACTGATACTAAATGAGAATATTTGACTCTAATGTGGATTTATGATCGGTTTTATGACGGAACAAAAATGGCAATACACTTACGTAAAGCACGTGGAAAAACTTTTTATTCCAAGAAGTACTTCGAGCAACATCATACAGACGTAATTTTAATTCTAATTTTCCTGTTTTTCAAATTTTTGTAACTAAGGCATTTTGTAATTTTATACAATCTCAATAAAGGAAAATCTACAATGTAATGTTTGATGTTCTGTGGTTACTGCAGCGTTTCTCAAACAGTGGAGCGCGCCCCCTTAGGGAGGAGTGATATCTCTGAGAGTGGGGTGAAACATATTGAAAAGTCGAAAACAGAAATTATTTTTATAAAAAAGTAATAATTTACTTAAATTAAATAAACAAAATACATTCTGACACAATAAAAAATAAAGTACATATTTACACTGATATAATACACTTATAAATTTATCAGTACTGCTCAATGTATTTCATAATTAGATTAACAGTAGTAAGATAAGAACACGTTTAATAATTACCAGTGACCCCATGGGCTTGTCACATATAAAATTATATACAAAAATTAACACTCATCTTGATGTTTTGTACAGTTAACCAATTAAAATATACGTGATTCACTCCCCAATGCCGCCGTTTTCCACGCAGGCGTTCGTATGTGATGTATTGGGGAGGGGGAGGAATAAATAAGCAAAATCTCTGAAATAAGTAAATCCTTTGCAAACACTGTCAAGGTCTTTTTAATGCGTTCCAAGGCCTTCGGAATAATTTTATGGATGGGAGTGAACAGAAAAGATTGTACTTCAGAAAGACCTATATGTAAGTATGGGACAATTAACACTTTGGCTGAGCGAGACGTTTATATACCCCAGCGGCTCTTAAGAGGTTAAAGATGTATTGTACCCTTAGCGTAAAGGTATAGTATTATTCAAATCAATATATTGTTAGTGTATGGAAGGGAGGCGCAATGAAAAGTCTGACTGAATATTGGGTCGCAAGTATTGAAAGTTTTTAGAAGCACTGGGTTACTGGTAGTACAATTAAATAAGCCATGTGTCCACATGAGATCACAAAGGGATATTGTCCTATATGTAGCATGTTTTGCATACAGCATGTATAGCACTTTGTTCTTTTACATTTCAGATTACATCACTGGAGGGTTTAAAATTTAGGTTCCATATAAAATGTAGAAGAATCCATAATTTGTAACTTTAATCAGAGCTTCAGTACAGGGTTTCATTTTAATAGCCTTGCAAGTACTCTAAACCATGACCATTTGGTAATTTCATTCAATAGAATTCAAAACAAATTTGCATGGAGTTAAAATTACGATGTTTCCTACCAACGAAAATAATTAATAATTCTTATACAAATTTAAAACATGGAGACAGGTGTCAAAATAAAAGTTCAAATAATTCATATACACATATCAATTTAATTCTTACACGAGTACACAAATACAACAATACGGTTATTGAAACTTAACAAATATGTATTTTAAATATCCAAGTCCAAAATTAGGCATGGGAAATATTTTACTTTCCCACCACCTCGAAAGATATTCAATTACTTCATTCTTCCTCTTTTCGCATGAATTTCGTACAGATATGGTAGGTGATGAAATTAATGAGCTGAAAGATTCCTGACAGGAAATTACCTAATAAATAGAATCTTCCATCTCTGAGCCTATCTTAGTTTAGTAATGAAAAGATTATTCACAACGTAAATGAGCAAATAGAGGAAGTCTATGGTGAGGAGCGTTTCGAAATTTAATTAAGTGACTCAATTAGCGTTATGTTTGAGGTTGTGTGTATTTGAATGCGAAAAAAGAAAATATCATATATGAAGGGAATTGAAATTTTCTCCATTAAAATAAAAGTTACCTTATTCGAACATTTTATTCTTTGAAATCGCCTAAACTAAATAAGAAAAGTATAGGATTATTAAGTGATATAATATTTAAGGTGTTATATATATATATATATATATATATATATATATATAT
>BMAV01022934.1:258583-274654 GCA_019973955.1 Trichonephila inaurata madagascariensis
TCTTTTCATTAGATTAAATTAGTCAATCGTATAATGCTTAAGTACTCAAAAATATTGGGGAATGGAGTTATTTATAAAATATTAAGAGATAAATTACCCATATATAAAAATAAATATAATACAATGAATGGTACACATTTAATAAATATAATGTTCACTGATCTTAAAAAATGTACTATATATTTGTAACTGATTTTCAGAATGGCGTTAATAAAATTTAAACGAAAATTTATGCTACTTATAAAACTTTTTGGAATAAATTTTAATTCCAAATTATTTTTGAAATTCATCATTATACTTTTGAATAGCTAAAATTTAAAACTGAATAAAAACCTCCCTACAATTTTTTTATCTATACTTTGAAATAAAAATAAAATTAATTTGTGTCTTTAAACAAATTAAATAGTATAAACAAAGTGCGCAACATTTTTATTTTAAGAATATTCCTTAATTAGAGACGTATTTCTTTAGAATATGTTTGCAGTTGAAGGAATATAGAACTGTGAGTGTATTAAAAAAAATTGATTTTTGATACTCTTATTCTTTAGAAATAATTGAAAACCTATTTTATGATATTCTTTTCTATAAAAACATTTGACAATTATAAATACTAAGCTGGATTGAAAAAGAAAAAAGGGTAAGATAAAAGCTCACAATTTAAAAAGAAATGCTGTAAAATTGTATCTTGAAATGTGTAATTCTATAACTTTGACTGTTCGCTTTAATTTTATTAACCAGAAAATGTTGTTCTGTATGTATAAATAATATAAACAATAATGCAAACAATAATAAATATACAAAAGTAACATAAACGGGTCTCAGGTGTGTTAACTTTCTGTAGAGGGCTGAAAATATCAACAATATTCAAATATATATAACCCTTTGAAATTAAAATTAAATAATTCGAATTTTTTACACATTATTTATAAAGGAATGGGGCTCTAGAAAAAGTGTCAAATGTTTAGTATATAATTTAATTTTCAAAATTATAAGCATATGAAAATAAAAATTATTTCTATAAGAAGTATTAATGAAGTTTCTCGTTACGCATGCTATTTTCTAAATTAATTGCTTTAAGTACTGGCAATACGTTGGTTTATAAAGTTAAATGTATCCTTATTACACTATAGTAATTTTATATAAATAGAATAATAAATGATATTTTTTTAAGAAAATTTAAAAAAATTACATTTTTAATTTTTTATTAAAAATTTCAATATTTTTCAAATATTTTGAAATAAAAATGATATATTACTCTTAAACTAGTAAGGTTTAAAGGGTTTGATACATTTTATAATTCTATGAAGTTTTGTACATCAAAGGTTTCTATTTTAGAAAATAGCGTGCGCAACTCAAAAATTACTCAATATTTATTACAAAATTATTTCTTATTTTCATATGCTTATAATTTTTAAAACTATGATTATATTTCAAACATTCTATACTTTTTTGAAACCATAAAGCTTTGTAAATAATATGTACAAAATTTGAATTAATAAATCTAAATATAACCTATTTGAAATTTTTTTATATTTTCACCCTTCGATACAAAATTAACACCTCGGAGACACCATAAGCAATTATTATAAGCAACACAGGTAATGTTATGACTAAATTTTTATGTTTAGAGTATATAATAACAGTTATATATATATATATACAATCCCTTAATACGTTTAGCTGCATATTTCAAGGGAAGTGCTGTTTTACAATCTTAAAAATTACGCAGAAAACCAGCTTTACAGGTAAATTACTCATTTATTTCAATAGATATTTTTACTTTGATATTTAGGAAATTTTAAATGCGATACGTGCTATTGTGTTTAAAAAGTTAAGTATGTTTGAAAATAAGCATAAGAAACACTAACAAAATTTTTGATACATAATCCAGAAATAAAGTTAGCCTAAAATTCACGCAGTGACAGAATTGAAATTTATAAAGAAGTTTATGTTATTACGAAATGTTTAGTGAAACGGAATACATATATGTAAAGAAGCATTGTGATTCTATTTGGCATAAAGTTTGAAAATTGTTCTGTAAGATATAAGAATGTTTCCCTACATATCAACATGCAATCACAAAGCTTCAGTTTAAGGCAGCGATACTTAACCTGCGGTCCACCGAGCCTTTTTAAGTGGCTCGGTCATATGGCCCATTGTTCTGAGAAATTTATTTATTTAAGCACAATGTATTAAATATTGGGTGGGAAATTCTTCGTTAAGAAATTAAATGTATCAATTTTGCTTTTTGCTGCCGATGTCGAACGGACACAAATTGATATTCTTTTTCTTTTTGGAACGATTACGGCTAGTGATAAAAAAACAATGGAGTAACGACAATTTTATGGGTGGAACTAATTTTTAACTATCTTTCATATCTTATAAGCGAAAAATATTTAAAGAAAATATATCGTTTCAAGACAATTGGGAGGTTGAATATTTCGTGGTGAAAAACAAACATGGAACTGTAATTGTTTAATTTGTCACAAAAGTGCTGTTTTTTTTTTTAAAAAAAAAAAAAAAACAGGAATCACATTCTATGACACTTTTCCTTTCTTGAATAATTTTTGCAACGGCAACAAAGTGTTTTGTCAAGGATAATATCACAGCGGAAACACAAAGACATATACTATCAAGTTTGTTATCCTATTGGTAATCATATAAAACTGTTTACTGATGCAGGAATTGTAAATGAGTGTTTTTTAAGGTGTCCGACTACGTTCGGAACCATGATTTTAAAAAAGCGCATAAATGGATAATTTCTATGATATTTAGTGTCACTTAGATTAGAATATATGTATAAAATTGTTTTAAGGTCATTTTGACAAAAAAATTATTTAAATACAATATTTCGGCAAAAAATTAACTTAGAATAATTTCTTTTCCAAATGTTCTCCTTTTGTGAAAATTGCTTCTATTATAATAATATTTTACCTGTATATAGCTCAGACCTCTGTACAGAGGCTCAACTAGAATTTTTGAAATATATAACTTAGAAGTGGATTTATCCATATTTTACGACAAAAGAGGGGAGCAATTTTAAGAAAAAACGCCAATAGTTAAATTGGTGGTAACTCTGAAAATAATATGAAATTTTCAAAAATTCTAGTTGAGCCTCTGTAGAGAGGTCTGAGCTATATACAGGCAAAATATTATTATAATAGAAGCATCTTTCACAAAAGGAGAACATTTTGAAAAAAGATTATTCTAAGTTAATTTTTTGCCAAAATATTGTATTTAAATCATTTTTTTTTTGTCAAAATGTCCTTAAAAGAATTTTATACATGTATTCTAATCTAAGTGACACAAAATATCATGACAATTACCCATTTATGCACTTTTATAAAATCACGGTTCCGAACGTAGTCGGATACCTTAAATGCTGCTAATTTAGTGTAAGTGATAAAAATAAAAAACAAAAAAATAATAATAATTAAAAAAAGCAAAACAGAAATTAGTTATAATATTTTGTGTTATCCATTTTCCACATTTTTAATTGTCAACATTATCTTCATCTCAAAGCATTTCTCCCTTCTCCCTCCCCTAATTATCCTCCTGTTGCGGCCCGCGTGAAACAGCTGACACATGTATGCGGCCCGTGTGAAACAGCTGACATATGTATGCGGCCCAGTAGAAAAAAAGGCTGAGTACCCCTGGTCTAAGGTATAGTCAGCGTTATCAAGTTGTTGATTTTAAGGTCTTTAAAAAAAGTGATAACTAGAAAATATTAGACCTTTCCATCATTTCAGGAAAATGCAACTAATTTATTCGAAATTAGTAAAAAAGTTACATAATTAAAACACTACACCAATGAATGTAATAAATCTGGATAAAGTTTAATATTTTTCAAATACTACAGCAATTTAAAATCGTTCACCAGTTTGAAAATCCAAAGCCTTTATAAATTTCAGTGACTCCACATTTCAGTCATCCAAGGTGAGAAGTGATGACTAGGAAAATGTCAGATATTTACATCATTTAAACAGAATGCTGACTCGACACATTCTACCGTCAAAGCCGAACCAAATCCGGCTTTCCCGCCGATTAGCCAGGCGATATGGGAGGGATCGGAGGAATGAAGTGAAATATTCCCAAATGGAAATTTTCTAATACATTGAAATTTCCCCCGCTCTTTCATTATCGCGGTTTAATAATTTCGTGAGAAGGAAAGATGAGAGATCTTAAAATAATTCACAATGGAAACTGACAAAACTGAGAAGTTTACGGGTTCAGTTCGGAAGAGTTCGGAATTTAATTAAATTCTAGAGTGAGGGAATTCTGTGTGGTGTGTGAACTCGCGTATTGTACCGTCGTACAAAATCGCCTTGTGCAGAGAATTGACGGATTTTCTCCAATAATTTTTTTCAAAAGAAATCGCATCATTACTTTAATCACGTCGATTAAGATCTAATATAAAAGGTTAGGACACTCTAATATATATATTTTTTAAAAAATTTAGAAGGGAACATATACATTTAAAGAAACACAAAAAATTATGCATAAATTTATAGCATGTTTTTATAAAAATTCCTACTATTCACTCACACTCTTTATATATATATATATTTATTTATCTTGTTGGAATTTTCAATCGTTAATAAAATACATTTTAAAGCGCTCCATTGAGTTGAAATTTTGTATACAAGATTATTTTTTGTTATTTAACAATAGAAAAATTTAATTATAATTAATAAAAATTAATTTATTAAAACCAATTAATTAAAGAATTACAAATACAGCCACGTTGGCGACTTAGCGACCCTTTTGGCGACTTGTGTCAAAACTTGAAAATGTTTTTTTCTCACGTTTTAAAGCATTCAATTGAACTGAAATTTTATAGACACGATTGTTTTGGATGACAAAACGACACTTTAATGATAAGTAATAAAAATTAATTACCACTTAATGCTGTGATTCTGTAATAATATATATAAATTTACATTAATAGTAACTGTTTAATAAAAAGTTGCTAAAATAAAATTTTTCTTTGTTGATCTAAGTAGGAAATGACTTAATTTTTTTTTCTATTGCATGTTTTGTGTTGGTTTTTGTATTGAATATAAAGTAGACTTTGGATTATTACCACAACCCATTGAATCAAGGTTATATATATATATTACCGTTAAAATGTGGAATGCGTCACTTCATAGAATAACTCGGTATTTCATGAAATAACTAGACAAGTCAGTTAAAGTAGAAAATTATTGAATTGTACGATTCAACTAGGCATTCTATAGAATAACTATTACTTGATTGTTAAAGTATCAAATACGGTACTCGAAGGCTCTTTGAACTGATTCTAGCTGCTTTTAGGGAGCTTTGAACTGTTTGTGAGTTGCTTTGCAATGACGTTTGTGTATGCATGCTTAATTCCGTGGCTTTTAGACGTAATATTTAAACAGTGTATTTATGTTAGCGTTTTACATTTTAGATTATTAAAAATATAAAAAAAAAACATTTAAAGCAAGAGAAATTTGAATTGTTCTTGAATAAGCGTGGGACAAAGGAAAACAGTGTTGCACTTATTCGTGACAGAGGTAGTTACGAAGTTAATAGACTCGCTCACACTCACTCTTGCTGGGATGAATTTGAAATCCTTGGAAGAGCAAAAATAATACTAAATATAAATGTCCATTATTTTAAAACCATAAAAACAATGCAACTCTATAGAAAATACAAAATAATTTCACAGACGTTCAACAAGTACCCATTCTCAAATATTAAAAGCAAAATTCAAAGATAGAAGAAATATGAGATAAATCCTGATTCTACATTTATTCCTTCAAAATGAAACTGGTTCCTACTTCCTTTTGATTATGCAGTGGATATATCTGTAAAAGGATCAAATGAGTCGACGGAAATTTTCTCTGCACCGGTTATTTTCTAATAAATAGAATTTTTCCAACTTTCTCTAGCTCTCTCTATTTAATAATACTGGCGGTGGGAAAGATTCGCAGTCCTAAAATAATTCGCAGCAACGAAATTAACAAACCGGAGGGGTTCGTCTTCCCTAAAGTGTTTCGAAATTTAATTAAATCGTACAATTAGTGACGCATCTGTGGTGACAGTTTGCGGATTAGAAGTAGAGGAGTCACTAAATAGAAAATGAAATTTCTCTCGGTTCAATTGGTAAAAATTAGATTTTCTCTTTTGTGTAGTATTTTTAAAAGGATTATGTTATTTTAACATCGGACAAAATATTGAAATAAGGTGTAAAATTATTTTTAATACTAAAGTATAGTTAAGATTTTCTTTGCTCTTTCAAAAACAAACTCCAGATCCATTAAATTGTTGTGAAGTACTTTTTTGTAAAATAAGACATTTAAATTCGTTTTAATTTTACTTAAGACTTCTAAAAGTCATTATAATTCAAAACCAAATAGCTCATCAATTTTGGAATCTGATAAATGATAAACAGTCCATACGGTAAAAGAAACTTCTGAAAATAGCAAATTCCTATTTATTTTCCCTATCCTATTTTCCTATTTATTAAATTTTCTAATTATCTTTCACTATTTTCCGGCAAATTTTTTTTTAAAATTAATAATTTACCAGAGATTTACTTAAAAACAAAAACTTATCTTACCTTTTAATGTAGAAATTATTCTGAAAATAGACATTCATTTACCAAATAGCTTTAAATATCATACGTTTAATTATTATTAATACTACTAATTAAATAATTTCACATCAAATAAACCAATCAGTAACGATCTTATATTTCCTTAGCTGTGGGGGCATTTTTATTTTTAATAGAGTTAATTTAATAATAATAAAGCTAATGAAATAAAAATAATAATGCTAATGAAGATTTAATAAGGCTGATGGAAAAGTATGGTATTTATTGTACATCATTTTTGCTAATTTTGTTTCGATTAAGGAACATAAGTTTAGTATTAAATTCTTAGAAAGTAGAAAATAATATATATATATATATATATATATATATATATATATATATATATATTACACACATAATGTTCATATATCATATTCATATATTTTAAATTTAATACATTTTTTATACTAAATGATATAGGTAACACAGGTTTGGATCAAATATTGGATTGAAAATTTGAAATTTTTTTTGCATATACTACTTATTTATGTATATATAATGAACAGTCATTAAATTATAACCACCTGTTTAATATGAAGTAGAAGTAACCTTCGCTTTCTAAACCCCTAGTATGTAATAAGGTATCTGTTTTGCAAAGGCATCTGAAACATACAATAACCAAACTGTCCTAGAATTCTCACACTCTGCGAGGAGGTTGAGTGCCAATTCGAATTTAGCTTTCCATGTGAAATAACAAATGTTCGATTGGATTTATGTCAGGTTGATTTGAAGGTCAAGGTATGACTTGAAGTTCATCAGAATGCTCCTTGAACTACTTTCAGACGACTAGGCCTTTGGCTTTTGGCAGAAAAACGTCATCAGCTATCAAACCCACTGTTTCCGTGAAAGGGTGTTCCATGTCTTCAATGATATTGACATAGCACACAGATATCAGGTTTCTTACTATGTGGATTATGAGTCGCGTGCTTCATGAACTTATCACTCACACCGACTATTATGGGGCCAACTGTGCATGATAATCCAGGGTTTTCTTTGTAAATTAATGTATCCCGAGTCACCCAAAAAAGGGAGTGACTAGAACGCGTGTTTCGTCGAACCAGACGACTTTCTTCCATTCTTCTATAGGACGCTAGTGCAAGCAAATGATTCGGGTTCAGGCTACGTAGGCCCATACGAGGCATCGTACACTGCACTGGAGGTTAAAACACACCGTCAGTATTTCTTTTGTTGTGATATAGATCGTAGGACCCATCTGCCATGGAAAACAATTCATAAAATTTTCACTCTTCTCTGTAATTAATGCTATATGGCCGATAAACTACTGTGACAGCAGCTTTATCGTTTCATCATCCATACATCACTTTTGATAAGTGATCACACCGGTTGTAAGTGAGCAGCCCGCCGAAGGCACCGTTTTCGAAATCGATGTGGGACCGCCGTAACCTAGTGATCAAGGCATGGAATCGTGGCTGGAGTATCATGTGTTCGAGCCCAGTACTACTATAGTCCTGCCGTGTAGGGGAGCACTGCACGATAAAACTGTCGAGAGCTCAAACGTCCTCTCGTTGGTGTGGTGTGGTAGTAATAAGAGGGGGTACCATCTCAGGTGTCGTTCTCGTCACTTGACCATGGTCGCAGAAAGCCCTCGTGTAGCTTAACAGTGCGACGTTCATATTCACTCACTGAAATCGATGCTCCCAACCTTGAATATTTAATCTGTAATAAAATTAGATGAATATGTTTTTGCCCATGCTCCACATGAGAAAGACAGTATATGAGAGCTTTTTATATATCAGCTTCAGCTACATTTGCATTGGAGTTTTGTCTCTGGACAAGCTATGTATATATGTGTATGTGTATGTTTGAAAATGGATAGATATTTAAAATTTTGTTTTAATCTATTTTTCATTATAAAATAAAAGCTATTTATATCTCACATTATACATATAAAAATGCAATTTGTAGAGAAATTATTTAACTAAAAAGCCTTTCCTTAAAAAATAAGACATTTCCAAAAAAATGTGGAAAAAATATTTCAAAAGAAGAAAGCAAATATTTTTTCTGTGATCATGGTGACTGGACAATGTGTCGCGGTTTCTTTTCAAAAAGCTCACTCAGTTTAAGATGGAGTTTGTCCTTTTTCCAGCGATAAAAAAGAAGTTAAATCTGGCGATAAAGTTGGAAAATGCCCGTGAGCTTATAAAACTTCTAAAAAGATTTATTCACACTTATCTCGAAAATGGAACTCTGACATATGCCAATGATCTTTATGATTAAAGTCAATAGCATGCAGATATCATACACGTATTTTTGTGTGTACATAAATATAAATTACATATCATTACATATCATACATGTAAATTTAAATAATACCTATGTAACTTTTTTTAAATATTTTTTTGCTGACCGAACTTTTAAAAACTGTGCCAAATGCTGTTTAAATACTATTTACCAAATATTTTAGTTGTGTTATTTTCATTAGGGTCAAAAATGTATAAAACTGGAAGCAGTTCACCTATTTGAAGAAAAACTTGATAAATGGGAAAATTTCTGAAATTTACAGTAATCGTTTCTAAAATTTTGAAGTAGCTCGTTAAAAACTGTTTACCATTTAACCCGCTGTCACTCGCGCCTGTATTTGCTACCGTCGTTACTCGCGGGGTGTAGAGAACATCCCAAACTTTTAACACGTGTATTTAATTATAAAAATAAAGTTAAGTCATTATGATACATATTTATAAAGTACAAGATGTTTTTTGTATTATACAAATAAAATTATTAAATTTATTGCATACAAATGGGACTAACATTAATTTAAACTAATCACACGAAATGTTCATTTTAAATCAAATAATTTTATACTTTTTTCATAAACCAGTATATATAAAACGTATATACCAGTAATGAATATACTTTAAAATTAATGAGATAATGATAGTATACATAGAAAGTAGAAAAATAATATTTTAATCGTTTTCCAAACATTCAAAGCAGACTGTATACATATACTCAACTTCTCGCGGGTGTTCTCAGCCCCCAAATAAACTTTTGAAGGTCATTACATTCCAATCGTTCGAGAAAGAGGGATTGCATCAGACCTGAAAGTTCAATGACCTAAAATGTGCAGCTACAGGAAAAAATCAAGGTTCTGCGCATTCTTTTTAGAATCCTGGGAGAATTTTCTTGTTGCTGGGATGTACAGAACACCCCGCGCGAGTGATCGCGAATTAAGGAAAATTTCTAGATTGAACAATCCTTGAATATGAACATATTAGCCATGTGTTTGTGAGTGTGTGTATTTAATGATCTAAATATTTCCTACAATTTAATAATGCTTTAAAATGAATCTTTTTCTTTATTTTTGATAAGTGAGCTAATACATGAGATTTTCTTTGGAGATAACAGTACTTAATTACAAAGATGAATAATACCTACTTGTTTATAAACCTTATTTGTAAGTGCTAATATCTTGTGAAACCTACATTGTTATTTTGAAAACCTGATATATAAATATATATATATATTTCCAACTCTCTAATTAATACAAACTAAAAGCAAAACTGTTCTACACTTTAACTTAATCATTTAATAAATTTTAAGATTGATATATAAAGTAAAATCCTTTGCTTTATGTAAACATTTGAGTACAATTAAAATAGTTAACATGGCTGGAAACTATTTTCTATCTAATGTCCACATGATCTCATTCAATATAATATGCGAACAGATAATATTACAGTAGAATCTGAAAGCACGGCCATATGTAGAGGGGGCAAAGTATTCTCGAGTTTGTTAAAATGCTAGCTTATCGAGAATGGAATTAAAAAAGAATCAGTACAAGTGTTTCCTCAGAAAATATTGTGCTGCACTTTTGTATGTAATCTTTGCTTAAGTTATCAAAATAGGTTCAGAAGCGTGATTTTGCAAAAGCATATAAATGGATAATATTTATGATACTTAGTGTCACTTAGAATAGAAAATGTATATAAAGATGTTTTAAGAATAGTATATCAATAAAAAATTATTTAAGTACAATATTTTGAAAAAAAATTGAACATAGAATGATCAATTTTCAAAATATTCTCCTTTTGTGAAAATTGGTTCTATTATATAATACTTCACCTGTATATAGCTCAGACTTCTCTACAGAGGCTCAACTTGAATTTTTGAAATATATAACTTAGAAGTGGGTTTACCCATATTTTATACGACAACAGAGGGGAGAAATTTTAAGAAACTATTTCGATAACTATTTCGAATGGTTGTAACTCTGAAAATAATGTGAATTTTTCAAAAACCATAGTTGAGCCTCTGTACAGAGGTCTGAGCTATGTACAGGCAAAATATTATTATAATAGAAGCATTTTTCACAAAGGGAGAACATTTTGAAAAAAAAGGTTATTCTAAGTTAATTTCTTTGCTGAAATATTGTACTTAAATAATTTTTTTTTGGTCAAAATGTCCGTAAAACAATTTTATACATGAATTTTAATCTAAGTGGCAGTGAATATCATGAAAATTTATCCATTTATGCGTTTTGTTAAAATCACGGTTCCGAACGTAGTCGGATACCTTAGGAAAATACAACAAAAAAATAAACTGTGCAAATGCCCTGAAACAAAAGAAAAGCACGTACTTTCTGAAAGCATATAGCATTTACTACATAAAAATAAAAATTGATGAATACGTAGCATACAGTAATTTACCTGATCATTTATGGCTAAGAAAAATATACTTCAAGAATGCATAAAGTGGTAGTATAATTGAGAAAAATGTTTGCTTTTTGCAAAGAACAAACCATCTTCCAAAATGATTTAAATAAATCAAAGGTTTTTAAGAAGAAAAATTTTATTACGTCTAGTTATGGTAAATCTTTCCTTTTTGCTTGCTTTTACAAATTAAAAACCTTATTATTGAAATCGTTTGTGTTAAGTTCATTTACCTGGAGCATAACGTTTGCTAAAAACTTTAAAACTTTGGCCTCTAAAATATTTAATAAGATTACAAATAAACATATATCATAAGAATAAACCTTAAGAAATAAATAATGAAAATTAAAAAAAAAAATATTTGAATAAAAATAAAATAACTCACTGCAAAACTCTATTTTAATGTTGTAAGTTACAATAAAAAATGCAACCGTTTTAAGAACAATTAGGGAAACATATTTTTTTAAATATATAAGATTTTGTAAATTAATAAATTTGTAACAAAACATTCATGGCACATTTGAACGTTATGATTCAATATCAGAATCCTTTTTTTATTAGAAGACGCTTGAAAGACTAAAAGTGTGAATTGTTATCATTTATTATTCAACTTTCCGTGACGTATAACAGGAATTTATGTCGTTTGCAGAGATGCGTAACGATTACGGAATATATTAAACACTTTTTGTAAACTAAAAGGGATTTTACGAGACATTTATGTGGATTTTCAGATTAAATACATGTCACTACATTACGTCTTGAATGTTGTAATCAATGTCTATCCTAATGTATTTAAATAAAAAAAAAGTTTCAAAAGTGTTTATTTCATTTCTTGGCAAAATATTATTATTTGATAGAAGGTACTTGGCTATTGGTATGAACCGCTTCCTTAAGTAAGAAATACAAACATTATTTAAAATTATTTATATAGATATCTTCTTATCCCACATAAAAAATTAATTTTAATACTTTAAAAAGAATTTATTACTATTAAGATCTATCAATATTAATACCATTATTTTTATTTCATTGTTCTTTATTATTATCTACAGAAAGCTAATCGTATTTCTTAACTTTTAATAAACACATTTCGCGAAGTACATGAATCATACGAATAAAACAGGAAATTTGAGTATAATTGATCTTTTTATTTAATTTCTGGAATTAGGTTTAAATTCAGATGGTGGGAGAACCTCTAAATGACTAATTGATGAAACTTTGGAAATACCTGATAACTATATAGTTCAAAATCAATATTACCTGATTTTATTTATCCTAGTATAATAAATAAATAAAACTCAATAATTCAGAAAATTTTACAAAACTTCGAATATATCCATTTCACACAAACGTTAAATGTTACAAAATACTTAGTACTTTAAAAGTTATTAATTCAGTAAAGTTGTAAATTTGAAAGAAATAATAATAAAAAAAAAACAAGTTAAAACCATTTAAATATTTTTTCCATGTTTATGTTTAATTAAGTTTTTAAAAAAGTAAAACAATTGGATGGAAAATAATCGAATACGTAACTTAAATTTACAAACATTTATGCAAAAAAAGGTTTTCAAATAAAATTTGGGATTGCATTTCAAAATAAGAAATAGATTTTAAATGGGTTTAAATAGACTAAAATGAACAAACACAGTCTTAAATTTAATTCTTACTTCTAATAATACCGTTATTTAAATATATTAATGCATAAATACCCTAAGTTAGAACAGAATATTTTTAATAAATCATAATAATCAACCATGTCAGAAACATTAATTCTAGCTAACAATAAGTCAACTATTGAAGTATTATTGGCCCTGCAACAAAGCAAAATATCACCTTTTGCCTACACGTAAGATATATTTAATCATTGTCAGTAAACTGAACGAATACAATAACTTAGGTGCTCACATATTGAACGATCTACCAACCTCGCAAAATCAAAAGGTATCACCAAATGCTGTCATCGCTATTATTACTATGTTCAAACATGAACGGCAACTGTTTCTATTATTCGTCGCACCAGCGACGTGTTTCGACTTGACGGAATTAGTCAATAGTATAGTACATAAATTCCGCAATTTATGATTGCAACAATCGTAATATTACATTTAATATTCGTAGCATTAGTTTTGTATCAAAATGTCATAATTGTATCTTTTGATAAATGAACATTTAAATTCATATAACATTTTCTACCTGAAACACTGAAGAAAATCATTACACAATTTTAAGTTATTTAAAATATCTGCGAATTTTCAAAAAACATAAAATGGAATTCCTTTCATCTTCCTCAGTAATTAAAAGCTATATCAAAATGCTGTTTTTTTAAGGGCGGTATTCAATCTTAAAACCTTCCTACACTTTTTTTTTAATTTTCTCCTCACCACATTAAAATTTCCGTTCGAGATCATATGTTCTTATGCAATATAAAGACAATTTTACTTAAACCTAAGAAAAAAAAATTCCTTCGTATATTTTAATTTTGTTTTACAGTACATTTAACGTTTATTTAATTAGAAATTTTGACTAAAACTCAGATATTTAGATTTCTAACTCATGCCAGCTATAAGAGAAAATATTCAATATCATTTTACTTTCAAAAGTGATATTAATATTGAATATATTTGTATAGTATTTTGAAGTATGAAAAATTCATATCTTACAAATTCAATCTAATAAATAACTTAAGGTATCAGACTACGTTCAAAACCGTGATTTTAAAAAAGCGCATAAATGGATCATTTTCATGATATTTAGTGTCACTTAGATTAGAACACATGTATTAAATTAATTTAAGGACATTTTGACAAAGAAGAATTATTTAAATACAATATTTCGGTAAAAAATTAACTTATAATAACCTTTTTTCAAAATGCTCTCTTTTTGTGAAAAATGATTCTATTATAATAATATTTTGTCTGTATATAGCGCAGACCTCTGTGCAGATGTTCAACTATGAATTTTGAAAAATTCACATTATTTTCAGTATTACAATTCATTGAAATAATTATCGGTGTTTTTTTCTTAAAATTTCTCCCCTATGTTGTCGTAAAACATGGATAAACCCACTTCTAAGTTATATATTTCTAAACTTCTAATTGAGCCTTTGTACAGAGATCTCAGCTATGGACAGGCAAAATATTATTGTAATAGAAGCAATTTTCGCAAAAAGAGAATATTTTGAAAATGTGTCATTCTATGTTCATTTTTTGTCAAAATATTTTACTTAAATAATTTCTTATTGTAATACTATTCTTAAAACAATTTTATATACATTTTCTAATCTAAGCGACACTAAATATCATAAATATTATCCATTTATATGCTTTTACAAAATCAGTGTTTCGAACGTAGTCGGATACCTTAACATTCATGCATAATACAATTTATTGGTTGAAATCAAACCAGCATACATACTTAGAGACCAGCATCATTCCTGAATAGCTTTATATATTTTACCAAGATAATGCTATTACACCTCGGTTGCATTCTAAAATGTTATTAAGAACTCTTCCAAATTCTTCTGCAGACAATGTCTCAATAGAAAACGAACTTCTCCAGACCTCAGAGACATTCAAATTAAATAAAACCAGTGAACCCTTAAAGCAGGCAAAGTTTGAATTCCACTCTTAATTAATCTACGAACAGAACAATTTAATCTAATGAAATCTAAATATTATCCCTGAGGTTCTCTAATAAATGGATCTCGTTAGCCAGAACAATAATTCCAGGAATGTGGACCAAATATGAGGAAAACGTTAGCGGTAACTGGGTGTACTTGATTCCCTTTGCAAATGAGGTAACCAGGGAAAGAGAATTAGATTTAAATTATGGGGAAAGGCTAGATAGATGTAAAAATCGCTTCTGTAGAGATCCATTTCCATAAATCTTGTTTCTGTACATGCAATTGGGATTGGAGGCTATTATTAATGATTTTTTTTAGAGAAGGTATTCTTTACGGCTATTTCTTTCTTTCTATGTCTGGTATTGTTCTCAGGCCTAGGATTATTGATTGACCTAGTTTGTTAAGAAAATGTTTTTGTACATTTTGTGGAATTTGCTCTCGCGTGTTTTACGCTTTTGGAGTGTAAATTGCTTTCGTGTTCTACAAGTGTACATAAAGGCAGTGCTTACGCCATTTCATGCTAATACATACATTTTTCTTTTAATGGAAAAAATAATTTTCGTAGAAATATTACAATAAAATACATTTCATTGTAGCTTATTTTCTATTAAAATGTTATACTCCAAATATTTTTAAAAATTTAGTTACTACAAAATTAAGAAAAAATGTACGAGCTTTTATTAGGGGTCTCAGGTGTGTTAATTTTGTCTCGAGGGGTGAAAATATAAACAACTTTCAAACAGATATAAATCTTTTAAATTTAAATTAAAAAATTAGAATGTTTTACACATTATGTACAATGGCTTATGGCTTCAAAAAAGTACCAAATTTTTCAAATATAATCATAATTTTAAAAATTATAAGTATATGAAAATAAGAAATAATTCTACAATGAAACAGTAGCCTCTGATGTATAAAACTTTATAGAATTATAAAATGTATCATACTTTTTAAAACCCTACATCATTTAATCATAATATATCTTTTGTATTTCAAAATATTTGAAAAATATTGAAATTTTTTTTTAAAAATAAAGTTTGAAAATGTAATTTTATTTTTAAAAAAATATAATTTATTGTTATATTTCATTAAAATTACTATAAATCAACATATAGCTAGTAATTAAAGATACTGTTTTAGAAAATAGCATGCGCAACGCA